>BQNB010050514.1:0-41472 GCA_026074375.1 Tanacetum coccineum
GAGGTAAGTAAATCGGTTTTTAACATGAAATTATGTTGATTTTATCAAGTAAGTGTTATGTGAAAGATACTAATAAAAGTTAGGAACTTTTGATTTATGATGCTTGGATTAAGGATAGATTAGATGCTAGTTTGAAATACTAGCCAAGGTTGTGGTTAACCTAATTGATACTAGCCAAGGTTGTGGTTAAGCTAATTGCGACCAAATTAAGGTATGTAATGACTATTTGTGTGTTTGTATGATATGTTGAATTATGTGTTATGTGCATATGACGGTGAAGTATGGTATGGTGGATTGAGTTGAATGTGAATGATGCCTATATGATTTATGATGCATAATATCGTGTTATTACCCTGTTACTTACTGATTGTTAGTTTTATATACCCAAAATATATATATAAAATAAAATACTTCAAAGAGCAATTAAGAAAATTATCAAGTTACCCTCGATAAAATTCACTCTCAAAAATATATATAATATAATATATAATACGTATATTTAACCTGGTAAATATGATCACCCGGGTCGTTTCCCCAACGGCTAGTGAAATTGAAACCTTGTTTAAGCTTGAATTCTGATTTGAATGAAGCAAAGATATTTTTGATAATCTATATCCACTACTAAATAAAAAAAAATCAACAATTTCAAAATTTAATTAAAAACGCGAAACGGGACACTAAAACTAAGGCCAAAAACCTAAATTCTACAAAATTAAACCTAATTTTTAATTTTCTTTTAAAATGTATTCTAATTGGCTAAAAACGAAGTTTAAAAAAAACTAGAACGAAAACGGAGTTAAAACGAGAGTTCAAAATTGAAAACCGAGAACGGGAACGAAACCCGTTCTTTGAAAAGTGAATTTTTGCAAATTAAACCCTACGAAAATGAAACTAATTTTCCTACAAACTTTATATTAAAAGAAAATTTAAAATTTTTTTTTTTATTTTTCTGATTAATTTTCTATTTTTTATGATTTTTTAATGTTTTTAAAGAAAATAAAAGATTAAAAATACTAAACTTAGAGTAAAAATTCTAGAAAAAATACAGGAAATAGATTATGCTATATAAATCCTAGGAAAAATAAGCTCAAAGTTGTAGCTTATGAAATAAGCTTGACAGCTTATTTGGCTTATAAAACCAAAATGAGTATAAGTATTAAATGGGGGAAAGAGATACTGGATGAGCTATTGAAGCAAATGGTTAACACGTTGGGTCTATAAGAGGGAGGTCGTGGGTTCGAGGCAGGCAAACCCCCACTTTTTGCACTTTTTTTTTACTTTTATGAAAAACTAAATACTAGTACTTATAGATGACACAAAAATAAGCTACTTTAATAAAGGAACATAAGCTAAAACTAACTATTAAGCTTTTAAACAGCTTATCAAAAAGCTGTGACAGAAAGTTGGTGTTTGGGCTTATGGTTACTTAAACAGTTATATTAAGCTCAAATTAAGCTCAATTTTAAAAAGGAAAGAAGATCCTGAGAGCTTATGATGTGCTTAATCTATCAATGAAAAGAGATTTGAGCTTAAAACACTAGAGAACAACTGAAGATGATGATGAAAGTAGCATACTCAGAAAATAAGCCAAAGTGCTCAAAACCAAATTAAGCTCAAATGTTCAAAAAGCAAACTTAGACCTTAAGCTTTTGTAAACTAAACAAACAACTTATAAACTACTTATTTAAACTATAAATTCTAACCTTATAAGCTAGTATTTTGAATTTAAAGTCTAGAATCTAAATGGTACTATTTTTGGTCTTTTTGGTTTTTTAGTGACTTTTAAAAGCAAATGTTCTACAGTAAATAAGCTTGGAAACTAAAAATAAGTCTTAAAATGAATTAAGCTATACCTAATCTTAATCCTACTCTAACTTTAGAAACTAAAACCTATGATTGCCTAGCTAAAATTTAAGCTAAAAGTGACAGCAGGAACAGCTTTGTTCCTGCTGGTGCACTTTGCACAAGTGCAAAGTTATAGTGCAGTTTAACTTTAGGTGTGATCCTCCACTTATAAACACTCAAATGAGTAAGGCAAACAAGATTTAAGTGCACACAACAACTTAAATAGCTCAAATTCAATTTAAGCAATCAAAACTTAAGCTACAAAGTACCCTGGTGCAGGAACATGCATAATAAACTCTAATCTTTTAATTTTCAAAATCTAACTTATAAAAACTCTTTAACTAATAATTTTAAATGAAATTTAAATTGATTTAATGAAAAACTAAAGCTCACTTTGACTCTTTGTGGTCAAAGAAGCTTATTCCAAACAACCCTTTAAAGTGATGACAAGTTTGAGTTAAAGCTTAAATTGCAAATCTAATTATCAAGCACTAACTACCAGATATTTTTCGCTTATAACAAACCTGATTAACTCTAATTAACAACTAATTAAGCAATAATCTAATATTTAAACTAATTTTCTACTATTTTTGGTTTTTTATGGTTTTTAAGTCAAGTTATATAAAAACTATGATCTATACTTTAAAAATCCAAAACAGATAAACAATCATAATTATTAATCTAGTTAAAAGGTAATTAAGCACTGTTAAGCAACTGAATAAGCAGATAAACAATAAGCAAGCATATAAGTGAAAATTAAGCTAGAATGGAACATAGACAAGAAATTTAAAGGTGAGACTTACTTTACCCTCTAAATAAACAAGAGGAACCACAAGAGCAGCTACAAGCTCTCCTAGCTTATTAATAAGCTAGGAGTTAAGTCCATAGAGATCCTTCCAGGATTGATCTCTCTTCCAAATAAGCTCATAAATCCAATTCCAAAGGTAAATAGAACTTAAGCTGATTTTACAAGTTTAAAGTATGATTAAGGTGAGTTGAGCTCCATAATAAGCTTATAGACTTATTAGAATTGATTTTGAGCTTATGAGGGCTTATTGAGCTTTAGCTTAATTTCAAATAAGACAAATGAGAGCTTATGAATTAAAGAGATTTTGAGAGATTAAAAACAACTGAATTTCATTAATAAAAAGTTTGCTTACAATACTTAAAAGGAAAGTTACAAGGTTTAAAACAAAATTAAGCTAGGAATTGAAAATTAAGCTAAACTAAATTCTAAGGCTCCGTATATGTGTGTGAAGAGTGAGGCTCTATTTATAGCCATTTAGTGAAGCTTCCAGACCCTTGCCTTGCTCTACACTCCTTCTAAACTCATCCCTTCATTTCCTTCAATGATTGGATCACAAATATTGGCCGTTGGATTGAATGTGGACACTTGAGGATTGCCAAGCTGTCAACAGCTTGTGCTTCTTTTGTGAGTAGATTAGCACAAAAACCCATCACTATGTGTGCTTTCACTATTGTTGACGTGTGACTTGAGTGTGAGAGGCTAAGCAATCCCTTGATAAAGACTGATTTGACCCTTCACTCGTGTTAAAGAGCTCTTAAATTGACTTCCGTACCCTTTAATTTAAAAAACCCCTTTGATTTGACTGAAGGCACGTTTGGGACGAAGGGTGAATAGTGTCTAGGTTTGGCGCTCTTTTTTTAACTGGATAATTAGGTAAATAAATTCGGTTAGAGATTATGGTAATTACACAATGAGTCCCTCTCTTTGTTATCTCTAAAAGTATTAGTGTAGTAAAGAAGTTTAGAAAAGGCAATTTAGGGCCTTGATGTTTTATAAAAAGAGTATGGGCTAGGTACTTGGGTCTTGGATCTGGGTGAACGGCCAATTTAGGTTATGACATTATGGAATTTTTCTTGAATGTTGAGGGGCTCTTAAATGGAGTATTTTGGGTCTTGTTATTGACTTTTGTTGACCATGTTTGACTGGATTTGTCGATTAGGCTTGACTTTCTAGCTTCGGATTTTGAATCTTTGCTTCTTTTGTTTTTCTGATTCCGTGTCCGTGCTTGCCTGTTTTTGATGTCTTTCTTTTTGATTTTTGATATATCCGTACATGCACACACAAAACACAAATACAAGCACATTTTTGCCATTTTTAGACTGTTTTGGGTTTATTTGGGTTATTTTAGGTACAAACGGATATGTGTATTTTACACTTATCACTTATAAATACCAAAACCCCTTCTCCCTCTTGTTTTTAATTGTCCCAGCTGAATTTTATCAAAGGAGGAAGAAGAAAAATATTTTTTTTCAAGTTGGTGATTTTTGTGTTCAAGATTCGATATTTAAGGTATAAATTTTTAATCTTTTGAGTTAATTATCATTAAAAGCATGTTATAATTATTTGATGGATAATGGATAATTAGGGTTTATACAATTTGTAATATTAATTATATAATAAAAAGCCATGTTATAATGGATTAGGGTTTAATTAGGATATATGGGTGTATTCGTTAGGGGTTTAGGATTCGCGTTAGATTTTGATTTGTTTGGGGAGATTAGGGCTGTGTTGTTCGGCTGTTATCTCAATATGGTAATAGTTTTGTCAAGTTTAGATTCCTTTGTGTAGCTCAGAGAGTCTAGTTTCCAGAACATCTGGTCTCGAAGGTTTTTGAGGTCGGGAAGTCAGTCAAACGTTGATTGCAAGAAAAGTTGTCAAAGCAGTGAATACGGGTCAGATTTAGGTCCGATTACGAGGTATAAAACACCCAACTTAAAATTTGAATTAGGATTATCCAATCTACAGGACTTTAGTTCTATGTGTCTATTAGAAATCCCCCAAAGTAGAGCTTCTGAATTGGAGTCTAAGTATGGTTTTTAGGTCCAAACTTTTTAGTGTGCGATCAGATCCGAAACTGAGTAGTTAAAAGTTTGATTTTATTTGAGGCACTTAAGAAGGGAAATAAATTAGTGGAAAAATCATGGAGTTAGTTGGATCTCATTGTATTTAACCTTGTGATTTTTTGGTTTAGATATTATTAAAAGCTCCAGTAGGTAGGATTTAGGAAATGGTAAAGTGAGGTCAAAATTCTGCATTTTCGGGTAAATTGTAAGTCTTTGAAATAATGTGTAAACGAATTGGTTAATGTCGGGCATGGTGTCGGGGTGACCCATGAGGGTAACTAAACACCTTAGACATCCATCATATGATTGTTACATGTGCAATAAGCTTTTGTCTTAGTAGCGTGTAACACGAGTTATTTTGTTGTTTAGATTTGTGCTACTTGTTTGTGAAGCTTTTTGTTGGAATCTTTTGGAAAGCTAAGCAAAGGTGAGTTTCATAGCCCCTTTTTTCTCATGTTATTTTGGGGTGAGAATGATGCTTGTTGTCGTGTTAAAATGTTTTTAAGCTTGTTGTGGTTATGTGTATTGGATCGTGGGCACGTTCCGTCCCGTTGCGTTATGATATGATATGTTTGGTATTGTGGGTTTCCCCAATATGCACAAAATAAGGTTTGGCTGGTGAAAGATTGCGTGGAGCTAATATGAGGCTATGTAACGCATATATGAATTTGGTATGATTATGGATCGTGGGCATGTTCCGTCCCGTTGTGGTTATTTTGTGGCATGAATTGTTTTGGTAATTGCAGCAGCTAATTAAAAGTTTATTTTGGATATTGTTGTATGTCGTAAACCTATGATTCTCGCTTCAACTTTATGTTGACGTTTTAAGAAAAACTCATTTTCAAGTGAGATTAATGGTGCTAAGATTAGAGCGAAAGTGGCTAGAGAGAACGGGATGCTTGGAGTCTTATTTATGCTTTCTGTTTGAGCTTTATGGTGCTAAGATAGTTGAAATTCGACCAAGCTTTACACATGGGCCTTTTGAGCAAATATGTTAATCACTTAGCAGAATCACAACTCAAAGCAAACAAAAACCTCCTTAGCTAAGACATCGTTGGTTCACTCTGTCGCCATGAATTGACTTTCTTCTTAGCATCCCCACCGTCATCGGGTAAGTGTTAAGGCTTTTGACACCCCATCCGGAGAATAATAATCGAAACGCATGAACTTCCGATGAAAAGCTTTTTGTAGACTTTGCAAACTTAGCTCAAAAGAATACATTGGTTTTTGAAAAATGATAAACTTTTTAATTCATTTTCTTATAACTTTGCAATATTATTATTTTTATTTACATTATTAGGCTAGGAATTGGTATCACTTTTTCTTTCGACGACACATCGGTCACGCCTTCGACAAGAGCTCGCTTTCTGTACTTATTATGATACCAACCCTAAATTATACAAACCTCCACCCTTTCCTTTTCGATGTCCACATCGGAGCGAAAACGACAAATGCTCATGTACTTTATTGCGATGGAGTTTCTATATTAATTATTATCACTAAGGATTATAATTTGCATCTTTTTTTATTCACCAACTACATTTTTTTAGAGATTTTTTTTTTACTTATATGTATTTAACTGATATGGCATATTATTTTTTTGCAAATAGAAAATTTGTTTTTAGAATAACCAAAGTATTAAACTTAACTAAATTATTATATACAATGATGTTTGATTTCATCATTTGATAACGATCTTTCTCTCTATATGTTGATTAAACTTTTTTGAGTTAAACTCTAATTTGTAAACATTAAAAGAGAACACGTATAATTAATCATTTTAGGAATCTCCGGGGAAGAAAATCACAAGGTTATTCTTAATAAAGCCTTTTTTTTTAAAAGGGGTTTTCCAAATAAAACTTTGTTTAGCATTCCTAATTCGTTAATAAAACACTATCATCTCTTATTCTTGCATTTAAAATCTCTAATAAAGGAAATTCGCAAATACATAGCCCATTATAAAATCTAATCGGCATGTTTATAAATCTACTTGAGAGATTAGCATAAGTTTTCATTTACTATTGCTTTCAAGTCTGCATATTTAAAGTTACATGAGACTAGCATAATATAAACTTATTCATAAACTAAATTGTTAAGAGAGAAAGGCTAAAACTAACACGTTGATCGGGGGTAAAAATTACACTTTATTTTCCAACGGAAAACCTCATTCGTGTCTAACAATTTTTTTAGCTATTTACAACTGAGAAAGAAGACTGATAAATTTAAAATTTATGCTAGTTTTGGAGAGGAGGAAAATTCGGGTACGTGAGAACAAAACAATAAGTAGGTAACATCAAATCGATAAATTCCCTTCCCAACTAAAACAAAACATAGTCCTCATTGTTTAAAGTCGGGTATCTAAGTAAATCTAAGTCCGTTTTATGAATTCATGAAATGGAAACGTGAATCGATAAGATGAAAGGATATCAGATCTCTCCAAACTAATTCCACACAAAGGATGAGAAGCTCGAGTAGAACAGGAAAAAATCAACCGGACACGAGAGGCTTCAAAGAATTTGTTGGTTCGATCCTATAAAAATCACAACAAACAAGCAAACATCGAGAAATCGAAAAGAGGTGCAACAACACTATCACACACATTAGATAGGAAAATATGAGAATAAAAATATAAAGGATAAGCAAGGGTGAAATCCCACGAAGCAGCTTGTTTCTTTATCACCGAGTCGCAGCTCGACCCATTCCCGGAATTTAGTTGTCCTTAGGGAAAGTTTGGAGATCCAAGGATAACCATATGGTGTGTATCCATCCATAGTAGTGCTTAGACGGTGAAGTTGATTTGAAATTAGAACATCTAGGATGAGACTATTTGCCATAAGGAAAACTTGGTTATTATGAAGGTCCGGGACCATCGGGATTTGAGTTTTTGGGCGAGAAAAATCTTTAATCGAGGAGTTTGAAAAGCAGAACTTGATCACCATCATGAAGATTTGGTTCTTTTTCTTGGAAGCGATTGTAGGTTTCTTTGTCTTCTTTTGTTAGTATTAACAAATTTCATCAGCTTGATCACGAAGCTCGCTAAGTTTATTGAGTTGAAACTTTTGATGAACACCGCGGTCTTGAGAGCAGGAAGTTGGCATGTTTAAGAGCCCAATATGCTTGTGTTCTAGTCAACTGGTAAGTGTAAGTGACATGTTTTTCATAAACTAACTTGTACGGAGTGCATCTAATTGGATGTTTGTAAGCGGTCCGAAATGCCACAGCATGTTCTAACTTTGTCTGACCATGATGGCAAGGTTTTATTTTTCCTACCGTCCTCTCTAAATTATCTTAAGCCTCGATTCGTACCTCGACTGACCACTAGTCCTGAGGGTGGTAAGCGTAGAAAGACGATGTTGTGACACATATTTAAGACATTAACTTTATCAATTTGTCATTATAAAATGGGTCCCACGATCGCTTTTGATTGCTTCGGTGCACCAATTCCGGTGAGAAAAGGGATTTTAAAATTTTAACAACTACTATAGCTCGTTGAGTGGGAGGCCTTGGGCTTCAAACATTTCAATATGATAGTCGACGGCTACTGAATATATTTGTTTCCTCTAGATGACGGAAATAGGTCCCATAAAATCGATACCCAAACATCGAATAAAAAAATAATTTCACAAACTTGGATTGCATATTTTGTGGCATCTCATTCTCGTGTGAAATTTTGCTTGTCTTTGACTGCATCACAAGATTTGATCAGAATTTAGAAGCATCCTTATACATCGTAGCCAAAGAATCCGGCATCAAATTACTTTTCGAGCGGTGGGTGATAGAGGGCACTATGATGGCCCCGGTGGGTCCTTCATGACAAGCCTTGAGAATTTCAAGTGTTCTTGGCCAATACATTCTAAGGATGATTTGATCTGAAAATGTTCGAAAGAGTATAAGGGATCATTCCAAAAGTAATGCTTTATATCTTGGAAAATCTTTCCTCTTTTATTGGGTTGACATTCCTTTCGTTTAGTAAATTCCCTGCGTGCGTAATTTTGATTTATCGGACAAACCACGGCGGTTACTTTGATTATCATGAGAATTCACCGGAATTCACGTTTCAAGAGGGGAAAGGTTTATTAATCTCTTTAGGATAAAAACTTCTCATTCGGGTTTTCAAGACAGGAAGAAGGTGATCTGGTGCATAGTTTTCAGAATCTTGTATCAATTACTGAAAAATTGAATTCTTGGAGAAGGTAAGACCCATTAAAGCAAATCTTGCTTTGGGTCTTTCTTGTTGAAGAGGTATTCAATGCGGATATGGTCCGTGTAAACAACAAACTTTTGTTCATGATAAGTGATGATCGAAACTTCTCAAATAAGCGTAAAAAACTGCAAGCATCTTTTTTCCGTTGTTGTGTAATTCGTTTCTGTTCGGTCTTCGTCTTACTTGTTTTCATAATGAATGGTCTAAATGCTTCTCGATCCTTTTGGCCCCTAAATCGCACCTATTGCATATTCACTTGCATCACACTGATTTCAAAAGGGCGTTAGGTCCCAATTTGGAAGCATATGAGAATTGAAGCTTCGGTAACTTCTTTTTCAATGTTTGAATGGCTATCGAATTAATCTTCGACGAAGATAAAGGAGTGAGTGTTTTTCTCTTAGAGATGGGTCATGGGTCGAGAGATTTTTTAAAAGTCTTTGGATGTATCTGCGGTATAATCTCAGTGCCGAGAAATCTCGAATTCCTTAACGGTGGTTGGGTGAGTAGCTTTGGAAATCACATCGATCTTAGCCTTTGTCGACTTTAATTACTGTCTTCAAGATTTTTTGTCCGAGTTCCGATAACTTGCTTTCACATGAAATGGTTTTTTTCCCAAATTAGAGCTAAGTGGTGTCTTTTAACCGTTTATGCATTTTATCTAAAACGGTGAGGCACGTAGAAAAGAATCTCCAAAATACCAAGAAAATCATTCCATGGAAGACTTTCCATTGTTTTTCAATTATGTCACAGGGAAGATTGCATCATACACCTCTGAAACGTGCCTGGCTGATGCAATAAACCAAAAAGGCATTGCGGCGATAAGCAACGTTGTTTGATGGCAGGTGATTGTGGTTTTTCTGGTCATTTGGATCAATTAGAATTGGAATAACGAGAAACCGTCGAGAAAACAATTGTACTCATTTCCTGCAAGTCTCTCTCGCATTTGATCCATGATCGGTAAAGGCGAATGGTCTATTCTTGTAGCTTTGTCTCAACTTGCGTAATTATGCTTACTTCTTCCTGTGAAAAGTCTTGTTGGTAAATAATTCGTTATCATTATTTGTTTACTCGGTCTCCTCCTTTCATTCGAACACAATGTACTGGGCTAACCAAGGACTATTGAGATTGGGGTTTTAGATCCAATACAGCGTTCAAGAAGTTTTTCAATCTTTTTTAATGACCTATGATTCTTTGGATTAACCTCTTCTTTGATGTTGGACTGTGGTTCATGTCATCTTCACATATAGAATTTTATGAGAACAAAAATTCCGGGTTTTATACCTTAATGTCAGATAACTTCCAAGCAAGTGCTTGCTTTTGGGATTTACAGACCTTTATCGAGAGCGGTCTTTTACATCATCACTCAATTCTTTTGCAATATGTCAGGAAACTTGTTATTATTGCTAAAAATGCATATTCAAGTGAGGATGTAAGTCCTTAAGTTCACCTCGGAGGTTCATTCCTATGGTTATAGAAATAGGCATATTCGATTGAAGACTTCTTTGGTTCAACTATTTTAAGATCTCTTCGAATTTCTGGTAAATAATCACCTTGATTTGGTTGAGGAGGTAATGGATCACTATTGAGAAGTGCTTCAAGAATGAGAATGTCACCCTCGGGATCATAGTACGTAGCATTAATTTCCGTTGATATTGCTAGTCATTGATAGCTATGAAGCATCGGCTTCTATCGGAAGAGTGAAATCACTTTCATTAAAGGATTCGTGAGTGTCAGAGAGGTAGTTTGAAACAATCGGATCGTATCTCAGGAAGATGGATTGCTATAAGCAAACTGCGTCGGAAAATCTAAAGACTTCTTGTGAGATCTCTTCACACGTACATTCAATGATTAACCGACTTTCTTCAATGTTTTTTTTAATTCGAAATTGTTGTACAAATAGAAGGCGTATACACACATTTAAGGTCAAAGATTTGATCATCATCTCCTAGAATTATCTCTCCGTCATATACGTCGATTAAAGGTTGAGCTGTCTAAGAAAAGGTTTGTTCTCCGCAGTTAGTATCAACCGCGTACTCGAGGATCGGCTATGAAATCAAGACAACCAAAATCGGACCCGAAAGTAGACTCTTGTCCTACCTTATCAAAATACATTTTCGGCTACACCGTGTTGGTTTGGAAAATTGTAAACGGTCGGCTAATTCTAATACCATTTTTGTTTTAGTTAGGGCACAGGAGTTGAAGTTTTTTTCCTAATGGATAAATGCATGAGATTGATACTAGCCACCTAAATCCGGCAAGAGCTAAGTACTATCGAACTCCGAAAAATCACAAGGAATGAGAAACCGATGGGTCACCTAGCTTTTTCTGGAAGCTTTTTTAGGACAACCGCATACAATTTTCATTCAAAGGTGTCTTGGTTAACTCAATTAACTTGTCTTTGTTATTAAGCATCTTTTAAAACATTGGAGCAAACTTTGGCTATGAATGAGAGCATCGTGAAACTTAGCTCAAAATGAAGTTATGAATATTTCCATAAACTTGAAGCTTGGATATCATCCTTTTTTACGAATTTTCTCTTTTGCAAGTCTTGAAGGGTAAGGCAAACTAGTTTTGGTCTTTTGAACTAAAGAAGGCTCTTTGATTGGTTCTTTGTCTTTGTTTTGATCTTGGGACCAAAGGAGGTAGGTTGGTCTTCGGTGTAGGTAGCTCCGGATCCTTTGTACTGGGTTCCTTTTCCACCAATGGCGTGTTGGAATTGGAGGGTCCGTCATATGAGGCACCATTGTTGGTAATGCCTTGGGCTTCGTTCCTTTGGGTTTGGAATGGTATTGCTGGTACTGTAACTAGAACTCAATGCTGCGATTGGTGTGATAGCTTTGCATGAAAATGAGCATCATTCTCTGAAAATCATCTTGCTTCTTTTGAGAATCATTGTAAACTCTTTGAAAATCATTTTGGTTTCTTTGAAAATTATCCAACTTCATTTGCAAGTTATTCATGTTAGCATCATTAGCTTTAGCATAACTTTCAAAATCTGTTTTAGAAACACCTTGAATTTGTGAAACGGGAGGTAAAGCTTGATTAATCAAAGGTTGATTTGTTGGTGGTTGGTATGGTGGGGCTTGATACACGGATCCTTGGTTGTTTTGACGATTTTGATTAAAGTTGGTTCCACGGTTTTGATTCGAATTGAAATTGGTTCCTTGGTAACGGTTTTGGTTAGTTTGGATATTCGGTTGATTGAAACCCGGTGGTCTCATTTGACTTGCTAAATTGGAAGGTTGGTTTCTTTGAAGAAAATTACCAACGGCTGCGGTTTGTTGAAATTGTTGGATGTTGTCATGAAAAATGGGAAAATCATTTCCACCTCGAGTTAACGGACAATGGTTAAAATTATGATTCGATCCACACGTGACACAAACTTCCTCGACCGCTTTGACGGGTGCGGGAGTAGTAACAACTAAAGCTTTCATTTCATTCATCATTTGTTTCATCTTACTAGTCATCTTATCCTCGAGAGAAGCGGCTAATTGTTGAATATCGAAAGAATTATTAGAAGGGTGATGAAGTGAATGAGGAGCCTCCGTACTCACTCTTGAATCATTAGCAGACTTCTTGAGTAACGAATTTTGACTTGCTTTCAATAATCGTAATCCTTCTTGTAGGGCATCTTGTCTAATAAAATTTCACCGCTGGCAGAAAATCTAAGGCATCTTGATCGTTGGAACTCAAAGATGTGTAAAAACGTATAAAGTTGGTTTGTTCAGAGAAAGCATGGTGAGGGACATTGTCGAAGAAGTCCTTTAAAACGTTCCCATGCTTCATTGAAAGTTCGTTTGGTTTTTGATAAAAGTAATTGATTTCATTCCGATAGTAAGTGGTTTTTGAAAGGGTGTAAGAATTGATTTATGAATTTTGAAACAAGGTCGTCCCATGTGAGAATTGATCTAGGAGGTTCCTTATCTAACCAATCTCGGGCTTCACCGTCTAGAGAGAAAGGAAAAAGCAAAAGCTTAATCGAAGTGTTCAGAACTTCGGGATGTCTAAACGTTGAAGTGACTTTGTTGAAAAATCAAAGATGATTATGAGGGTCTTGTTACCCGTGAACTATACTTTGCACAAGATTAATCCAAGGGTGTTTAAGCTCAAAATTAATTTGATTAATCGGTGGAACAACATTGCTTCTTCATATCCGTGGGAGTTGTAACATCTGAGCCATGGTACGATTGTCGGCCATTGGAATCTCGGGTTCCTCAACAATAACCGTTGTTAATTGTTGTTGTCGACGATTTCGATTACGAGCTTGAGATCGAGTGCGCATGCACTAAAATCAAGAAAAATTTAAAAACTGAAAGTAAAATTCTACACTAATTTTTTTTTTTGAATATTAATTAACAATGAATTTTAACGATTACACGGAAGAGACTTAAACCAAATAATCAACTACTTCACGGTAGCTCTTAAAAATTGCTTTTTAAGGTGAGCCGTATTTCGTAGAGACACAAATGGCAAGTGTTAAATCTTTAGTTCGATTTGGGAACCAACAAGTTCACCGGAAATTGAAATGATAATACATCCGTTGAGAGTATTATATTTTGGTATTTTTACCAATTGGTGACTTTTATTTCTTTAATTAAAAAGGAAGATTTTTTTATATTTTTGATTTTTCTATTTTTTTATCTTTTACTTATACTAAAAAGAAAAGGAAAATATTTTTTTTTTACTTTTTATATTTTATGATTTTTTTTTGAATTTTTGAATTATAAAACAAAAATGAAAAAACTTTTCGGAAGGCGATAAGATCTTCAACCAAATAAATAAAACGAAGGAATCTTAAACACTAGTCCCCGGCAACGGCGCCAAAAACTTGGTAGCAGTTTTATATACACTATAAAATATACTATAAAATAATATTCAAAAGAGCTATTAAGGGGAAACTTCCCTAAGAAAAATTCACTCTAATAATATACTTATAATATAATATATTAATACGTATATTTACCGGTAAGAAATGATCCACCCGGGTCGTTTCCCCAACGGACTAGTGAAATTGAAACCTCGTTTAAGCTTGGATTATGATTTGAATAAGAAAATAGATGATTTGATGATCTATTACTCCTAAATAAAAAGCAACAAGTAAATTTGAACAATTAAAAGCAATTAAACATTTAAAATGATTAACGGGTAACAAATATAACGCGACAAATAAGCAAGTAACTTATTTAACTCCTAAAAATGTAAACTAAATTTCTAAACCTAAGATAGGACAAAAAAAAATTTTAGGAAAAAGAAAAATATTTTTTGATTATTTTTGAATTTATTATGAATTAAAAACTAATTTAATCTAATTAAATCTTAAAAAATAGCAAATTAAGTACTAAAAATTTGGAAAAATGATTTTTAAACTTAGAAAAGTCTAAAATAACATAAAAACCCGAGGTTCCACCATCGCCTGACTACATACCTGGCCCCGAGGAGCCGCAGTCACCTCCCCCACTGGACTTTGTTCCTGAGCCGATGTACCCTGAGTACATACCACAGGAGGATGAGATACTCCCGGCCGAGGAGCAGCCACTACCTGCTGCTGCCTCACCCACTGCAGATTCACCAGGATATGTTCCTGAGTCTGATCCGGAGGAGGAGCCGGAGGAGGACGATGAGGATCCCGAGGAGGATCCAGCTGATTACCCTGCTGATAGGGATGATGATGATGATGATGAGGACGAGGACGAGGATGAGGAGGAGGAGGAGGAGCACCCAGCTCTGGCCGACTCTGTCCCACCTGTACACCGTATGACCGCCAGGATATCTATCCGGGATGAGCCATCCATATCACTTCCTCCTATGGAAGAGGTCAAGAGACTTCTTGCCTTAACCACCCCACCACCATCACCACTTACTCCACTATCATCTCCTTTACCACATATACCATCTCCCCCATTTCCAGCATCACCACCTGCTAGTCCTATTCGCCCGTTGGGCTATCGGGCTGCTATGATCCGGCTGAGAGCCGAGACACCATCCACTTCTCATCCATTACCACTACCTACTTCATCACTACTTTTGCAGTTACTATCTTCTGACCACCGGACAGACATGCCCGAGATTACACTACCACCTCGAAAGAGGTCGGGTATTGACCTTGGTCCTAGGTACGAGCATAGAGAGAGTTCAGCTGCAGCTGCCACTAGACCGATTGGAGGTCGTAGGACAAACTATGGGTTTGTTGGTACTATGGATACCAAGATCAGACGACAGAGAGCCGAGGAGGTCGGCTATGGGATTAGAGATGTTTGGATAGACCCGAGAGAGGCTATTGAGGAGGTAGCACCGATGACCCTTGGAGGGGTCAATACTAGGGTGACTGAGCTTACTGTAGTCCAGGAGCAGGACACGCAGGATATCTATGCTGTGATAGAGGATACTCAGGACAGGCAGACCCAGATATATCAGAGTGTTAGGACAATGGTTAATGATAGTCAGTACCACTATGAGACTGCACGACTACTAGATCAGGAGGCTCTTGTTTCCCGAGAGGCATGGGGACGCTCCATAGAGGTTAGCTATATGACATGTTCAGAGATTTTGGCATTACGTTCTGTAGTGCTGGGTCAGTAGGCAGTGATTTCACAGTTGCAGGCAGCTGACCGTAAGAGTCAGGTTGTGACTTTAGAGATGCTACAGGTAGACTACCAGAGGCAGATTGATGAAAAAATGTGAAAAATTCAGAAAAAAGTCTATAAAGTATAAGGAGTTAAGGAAAATAAGAAGAGCTAACAGCTTACCAATAACCGGGTAAAAGTTTTAAAATAAGCTACGCTTATAAATAGGGCCTTAAGCCCAATTGAGTTTATTAAATAAAGATAAAGGATATATAACGATGAGCTATGAAGTAGATGGTTAACACGTTGGGTCTATAACAGGAAGGCCCTAAGTTCGAGGTTGGTATACACCCTTTTTGCACCTTTTTTTTATTTTTCACACTTTTGCCAAAAACTAGAGTTAGGATTTTTAAAAAGGACACAATATAAGCACTTGTAATAAAGGAACAGTAACCTCAGACTCAAAAACAAGCTCATAAAGAGCTTATGAAGTTATGCCTTCAGTAAGAAGGCTTTTGAGCTATTTTAGCTTATTTGGGCTAAAAGCTTTGCGCAAGCTTCATTATAAGCTCAAATTCAAAAATAAAAGAAGTTCTAAGGAACTTATGATGAGCATAAGCTAGTTCTAAAAAGCTTTTTAACAAACTAATACTATAAGATACCTAAATTTAATGAACAAACCTGCAAACTTAGGACAAAACTCTAAAAGCTAAAAAAATTAAGCTAAGCTCAAAATGCAAAATAAGCCAAGATTTAAGCTAAGCTTATGACAACTTAACTACCACCTAATAAGCTATAATTCTAGACAAGAAAATCAGATGCCACAACTTAAAATTCTAAAATGAAAAGCTAGTCTATTACTACTGTTTTTTGGCTTTTTGGAAATTTTGATGACTTTTGAAAGCAAATTAAGCTAAGTAATTAAGCTAGAAAATGGAATACTAAGCTTGATCTATACTAAGCTATGCCTAAACTATAAGCTATATAAAAATAAGACCCTAGATCCTACAATTACGAAGCTAGAATAGAAGCTAAAAGCTCAGCATTAACTAGACTATGTAGTACTGCTGATGCAAATTGCAATTAGCCAAACCAAATGAACAGGGTAACCTAGTGAGGTTACCTGCACTCAACACTCTTGTTGAGTGTGTACAATCTCTAATCAAGAAAGAACCAAGCCTTAGATGGCTTGGTTCAAAATTTGCACAAGTGAAAATTAAAAGAAAAATCCCCCTGGTGCAGGAACACTAAAATTAAGCTCAAACTCTTTTAATTTTAAAAACTAACTTGTGAAAACTCTTTTCCTAATGTTTTTAAATGAAATCAAAGCTGTCTCAAACAAATTGCACAAATTCCTTTGACTTTTGATTTCACACGAAGGTTAACCAAACACCCTTTAAATTGTGAAGATTTGATTAAGCTTATTTTATTAAGATCTAAGATCTAATTCTAATTAAGAAACTAATAGCTTTTATAAGCCCATAACAAACATTTTAATTAATCAAAAAAAACTAAATCTAAGAAATGTTAAGCTAAACTACTTATTTTTGGCTTTTAATGGTTTTAGGACAGAATTGAAAACAAACTAGATCTAAACTAGTTAAAGCTAAAAACAATATGATTAAGCACTAAGTAACAATATAAATCACAAATAAGCAATAAGATAAGCACTATTGATAAGCTAATAAGCAGTTAAGCACAATTTAAGCTAGGAATGTAAGAACTTAAAAGTAAAGAGAGACTTACTTGAGCCTTAGCTTAACAAAGGCATAAATGGCTCATAGAGCTTATCTACTAGCTCTGGCTTATCATAAAAGCAGTAAAGGTCCTTGGATTCCTTCCTTAACAGAATCCCTTCCATGACTTATAATCCAAAAAGACAAGTATTACTTCTTAGTTTAGATTCAGGTTTAATTAAGAATTGTTTAAGCTCAATATTAAGCTTAAAGACTTATTAGAGCTTTTAAGAGCTTATAGGTAACAGTAGCTTAACATTTGAGAGATAAATGAAAACTTATAAGTGAAATTAAAAGAGCTTATGACAAATTATTTAAGAGCAAAACTAGATTTCATTAAAATAAAACTTGATTACATTATCAAAAGAAAGTTACAATTGAATTTTAAATGAAATTACAATAAGCTAATTTTTAAGCTAAAAACTACCAAGCTACTCTCAAAAAACTAGATTTCATGTGTGTGAGAGGTGAGGTCCTTTTATAGCACATTGCTGAAGGTTCTAGGCCTAAAATCAGTTAGACATTCCTTTGCAATCCGTCCGTTCATTCCTTCAATCATTGGGTCTTCATTGTGGTTCATTGGATCAAGCTTGTGCACACACTGATTGCCAGCTGGCAATTTTCCGTAAATGTGACCCATTATGTGCTTCTTCTCAGTGTAGATATAGTGTAAAAATTAGCTCCTTGTGTGTTTCTTTACATTGACGTGGCATTCCCTTTGTGGGATAGCCAATGAGAAGCCTTGATATTACAATTTTGACCATGCTATCTTGATGTAGACCACTTGGATTGTCTTCCGTACCCTCCAATTTTGAGAAAAAGCCCTTTCTGAATTTGACTGTAGTAATCGGGGGACGAAGTGCATAAGTAAAAATGGCTTTTCCCGCTATTTTTACTTATACGGGTAAATAGGGGGTGAGTATGGGACATTGGTAACTTAGACCTTCTGTTTGTGAAGTGAAGATTAATACGACATTCAATGTTATAACCATCTTTTGGGTTTTGGCAAGAATGATCCATGGATTTTAATTTAAAGTATAGGTTTTGTGTTTTGGTGCTGGGTATGTTTTAAGGGGTTTTGGCCATAAAGGTTTTGGGACATATTGTGTAACTATTGAAGTTTGGAGGGAATGAAATGAAACATTTAGGGTTTAGTCTTTTAGTGCTTGACTGAGGTTGACCAGTGTTGACTGAAGGTTGACCTTCATGGCTTTGGCTTTGCGCTCTTTTGGCTTCTTTTTGTGCTCTTCCGATTCCCCGTGTCCGTGTTTGCCCATTTTGACGTTTTCATGTGATTTTTTGATATTTCCCTAACCTGCACACCAAAACAAAAAAAACAAGCATATTTGCTATTTTTGATCTGTTTCTGTGATCATTTAGGGTCATTTTAGGTATTAACGGATATGTGTATTTTACACTTATCAAAATTCCCCAAACTAAACGATTGCGTGTCCTCACGCAATATTACATGCCTTATAACCAAATACCTCAAAACTTCCTCAAACTAAACCTTTGAAAAGTAGCAAAGATTTTTGTTGAGAGAGCTAAGAGATCACAAGTTATAAAACACCCGAATTCCTATTTTCAAAGATTTTTATTATTATTATTATTATTATTTTATTTTTTTATTTTTCTTAATAATTAACTACCTAACTACAACTTATTCTTGTGTTGACATAATGTATTGTTTTCATTACCTCATTGGTAACTTTAAGGATCATAGAACAAAAAGCACAATTAAGTGTCTAAAAGATAACTTCGTCATTCCCGATTTTTCACTTTTCCCATGCTAAGCTTAAAAATAAGATCACCTGTAATCCGAGCTAAGATGCTAAGACAACTATAATCACAACTGTAATTTCTCTCTCTACATAAATGCATAGTATAAAGTGTGTGTGCTCAAATTAATTTAAACCATTAAATCCACATATTTAGATAGTTGAAATCCGACCAAGCTTTACACATGGGCCTTTTGGGCTAATATGTTAATCACTTAGTAAGATCACAACTCAAAGCAAACAAAAACCTCCTTAGCTAAGACATCATTGGTTCACTTGTCCCATGAATGACTTTTCTTTCTAACATCCCCACCATCATCGGGTAACGTGATAAGGTTTTTGAAAACCCATCCGAGAATAATAATCAAGACGCATGAACTTCGATGAAAAAGCCTTGTAGACTTTTGCAAACCTTAGTTCAAAAGAATACCTTGGTTTTAGAAAATGAAACTTTTACTATTTATTTTCTAACTTGCAACATTATTATTATTATTTACATTATTAGGCTAGGAATCGGTATCACTTTTCTTTCGATGACACATCGGCCACGCCTCCGACAAGAGCTCGTGTACTTATTATGATACCAACTCTAAAATATACATCCTCCCCCTTTTCTTTCGATTCACATCGGGAGCGAACCGACAAATGCCCAGTGTACTTCTCATTGTGATGGAGTTTGTAATATTAATTTATTAACACTAAGGATTATAACTTCATCCTTTTTATTAACCAACACATTTTATTTATATTTTTTTTTAAGATACATTATTTGTGCAAAAGAAAAAATATACATTTAAAAACCAAAGTATAAACTTGAACAAAAATTCATATTTACAAATGATGTTTGACTTCATCATTGATAAAGCTTTTTCTCTGAATATGTTGATTAGACTTTTAAGAGTAAAACTCTAATTTGTAAAATTTAAAGAGAACACATATAATTAATCATTTTAAGAACTTCGGGGAAGAAAAACCACAAGTTATTCTTATAAGCCTTTAAGTTTTCCAAATAAACTTTGTTTAGCATCCTAACTCGATCAACACAATCATCTCTTCTTCTATGCAATTTAAAATATTCTAATAAAGAAATTCGCAATACTATTAAGCCCCTTATAATAAAAAAAAAAATTTCCAACTCGGATATTTAAAATCTACTTTAGATTATGCACAAGCCTTCCATTTACTAATGATTTAAGTCTAACAAGTTTAAAGTCCATACATGTGACTAGCACAACTATCATCATTCAAATTGTTTAATGGTAACAGGCTAGAACTCTACACGTACGATCGGGTCAAAAATTACTTCTTATTCTTACCAACGGAAAACCTACATTTTTTGTCTTAACACTTATTATTATTATTATTATTATTATTATTATTTTTATTTTTTATTTATTTATTATTATTTTTTAATCTACTAATATTTTTATATTTTTTCATTTTTTTCCTACACTAAAAAAGATCATAAAACTTTTTAATTTTTTGCTATTATTTATGGAAAAACGGTACGTGAGAACAAAACAAGTAACAGGCAACATCAATCGATAGATTCCCCCCCAAACTAAAACAAACATTGTCCCCAATGTTAAAGTCGGGTCATACGATAATGCTAAGCGTTTATCTAATTATGCAAAAATAAACGTGAATCGAAAGATGATAGGAAACGGATCTTCCCAAACTAATTTCACACAAAGGATAGGAAGCTCGAGTGAAACGGGATACATCACCGGACACGAGAGTCTTCAAAAATTGTTGGGCCAGTCCTGCAAAAATGCATAAGAAACAACAACAAACAACGAAAAACCAGAAGAGGATAGCCACAACACATCACAACACATTATTTAAGAAAATA
This sequence comes from Tanacetum coccineum, assembly GCA_026074375.1. Taxonomy (NCBI): domain Eukaryota; kingdom Viridiplantae; phylum Streptophyta; class Magnoliopsida; order Asterales; family Asteraceae; genus Tanacetum; species Tanacetum coccineum. The sequence continues at coordinate 20,850 of BQNB010050514.1, forward strand.
GAAAGAAAATGGATAAGCATGGGGTGAATTCCCACGAAGCTGCTTGTTTTTTGGTTCCCGATCACAATGCTCGACTCGATCCCTGAATTTAGTTGTCCCTATAGGGAAAGTTTAGAGAATCCCGGGATATCCAATGTTGGTTTATCCCCTCCAAAGGTAAGTGCTTCAGACGGTTGGCAGTTGACTTTGAAATTGAACCATCGTATTATACAATTGGATGTGCCATAAGGAAAAACTTCGGTAATAGTGAAAGGACCGGACCATCGGGACTTGAGCTTTCCGGAGAAAATCTTTAATCGGGAGTTGAAAAGTAAAACTTGATCACCAACATTGAAGATTCGATTCTTGATCTTTGAATCGTAAAGTTTCTTCGTTTTCTCCTTGTAGAGTAATGAATTCTCATAAGCTTGACGTTTCTCGAAGTTTCTTTTCCTGTTTCTTTCTCGTTAAGTTCGTTAAGTTAGAGCTTTCGATGACCACCCGCGGTTTTGAGATCGAAGTTGGCATGCTTAAGAGCCCAATATGCCTTGTGTTCTAGTTCAATTGGTAAATGACACGATTTTCCATAAACTAGCTTGTAGGGCGTGCATCCGATAGAGTTTTGTAAGCGGTTCGGAATGCCCACCAATGCTCTGTCTAACTTGTCGACCATGAGGCAGGGGAGGTTTTGCTACCGACCGTCCTCTCTAAAATTCTTTTGAGACCTCGATTCGTGACTTCAACTTGACCACTCGTTTGAGGGTGGTAAGGAGTCGAAAGACGATGGGTGACACCATATTTTGACATGACTCTTGCAAACTTATCGTTACAAAAATGGGTCCCTCGATCGCTTATAATTGCTCTAGGAGCACCGAATCGGGAGAAAAGGGATTTTAAGAACTTAACAACTACTCTAGCATCGTTGGTGGGGAGCGCCTTGGCTTCAACCCATTTGGAAAGATAATCGACGGCTACTAGAATATATTTGTTTCCTCTAGACGACGGAAAAGGTCCCATAAAATCGATACCCCAAACATCGAAAATTTCACAAACTTGGATTGCATTTTGAGGCATCTCATCACGTTGAGAGATTTTACCTTGTCTTTGACATGCATCACAAGATTTGATCAATTCGTAAGCATCCTTATAAATTGTAGGCCAAAAGAATCCGGCATCAAATACTTTCCGAGCTGTGATGTTGGCACTGTGATGGCCCCCGGTGGGTCCTTCATGGCAAGCCTTGAGAATTTCAAGAGCTTCTTGGCCAAATACACATCTACGGATGATTTGATCTGCACATGTTCGAAAGAGATAGGGATCATCCCAAAAGTAATGCTTTACATCCTTGAAAAACTTCCTCTTTTGTTGACTCGTCATTCCTTTGACTAGAAAATTCCCCGCGTGGTAGTTTGCTATATCGGCAAACCACGGGGTATTTTGGTCATCATGAGAAGTCACCATATTCAATGTTTCAAGAGGAAAAGTTTCATTAATCTCTTTAGGATCAAAAACATTCTTATACGGGTTTTCTAGACGAGAGAGGAGATCGGCTACATAGTTTTCAGCTCCCTTGGTATCAATTACTGAAAAATCGAATTCTTGAAGAAGTAAGATCCATCTAAGCAACCTTGCTTTGGCGTCTTTCTTGTTGAAGAGGTATTTCAATGCGGAGTGGTCCGTGTAAACAACACTTTTGTTCATGATTAGATATGATCGAAACTTCTCAAAAGCGTAAACAACTGCAAGCATCTCTTTTTCCGTTATTGTGTAGTTTGATTCTGCTTCGGTCATGGTCTTACTTGCATAATGAATTGGTCGGAAATGCTTCTCAATTTGTCTAGGACCACACCTAATGCATTATAATCACTTAGCCTCGCACAATGATTTCAATAAGATGGGTCCAATTCCGGTAGCAATGAGAATTGGAGCTTCGGTTAACTTCTTTTTCAATGTTTGAAAGGCAAGAATGCAATCTTCCGAGAAATGGAAAAGGAAGGTGTTTTCTCTATGAAATGGGTCATAGGTCGAGGATTTTTGAAAAGTCTTTGATAAATCTCGATAGAATACGGATGCCCGAGAAAACTTCTGTTTTGATTCCTTTACGGTCGTTGGGTGAGGAAGCTTAGAATTACATCAACTTTGGCCTTATCGGACCTTCAATTCCTTTTCTAGAGATTTATGTCTAAAAACAATGCCTTCTTTAACCCAGGAAATGGCTCTTTCTTCCAATTTAGTGCTAATTTGGTGTCTTCACTCCGTTGAGCTATTTTGTCTAATTAGCAAGGACTCGAGGAAAGAAGAATATCCCGAAAGAACGTAAAGAGTAGAACTTCGTTTTCCATAAAATCCTCCATCGTTTTTTCTATCATGTCGTGAAAAATGGCCATCATACATCGTTGAAAAGTTCCAGGTGCATTGCACAAACCGAATGGCATATGACGGTACGCGAAAGTTTCGTATGGGTACGTGAAAGCAGTTTTCTCTTGATCTTTAGGGTTAATTGGGATTTGAAAATACCTTGAAAAACCATCTAAGAAACAATAAAATTCGTTGCCGGCTAAAATTCGCTTAAACATTTGGTTCCAAGGAATGTTAACGGGAAAATGGTCTTTACAAGTTGCTTCGTTTAACTTTCGATAATCGATGCAAACTCTCCATCCCGTGACTAATCTTGTAGGCACCAATTCATTTTCTTCGTTCTTGACAACGGTCATACCACCTTTTTTAGGAACACAATGGACCGGACTAACCCATGGGACCTATCGAGATCGGATAAATCACCGGTCAAGAAAGGTGTTTCTGCTTCTTTCTGAATGACGTCGGGATTTTTTGGATTTTAGGGTTAACCCTCCTTTGATGTTGGACTGAAGGTTCGTAATCATCTTCTAAAAGGATTTTGTGAGAGCAAAACTCTGGATCTATGCCTCGGATATCAGAAAGTTTCCAAGCAATTGCTTGTTTTCGGTTTTTTAGAACGTTAATGAGTGAGGTCTTTTCATCTTGGCTCAAATCTTTTGAAATTATGACTGGAAGCTTGTTATTTTCCTCTAAGAACGCATACTCGAGATGCGGAGGTAACTCTTTAAGTTCGACTTCGGGAAGTTCAACTTTTGGTTCATAAGAAGTAGCATATTCGAGTGAAGACTTCTATGGTTTAACAACTTTAAGATCTTTTTGAATTCTGGGTGAGTAATCTCCTTGGTTTGGTTGAGCTAATGGATCATTGTTGAGAAGTGCCTTGAGAATGAGAATGTCACCCTCAGGATCGTAATACGTAGCATTGAAAACTGGCGAAACTGGTTCATCATTGATTGCTATAAAAGCATCGGCTTCCTCAAAGAGTAGACAATCACTTTCATCAAAAGGAGTAAGTGTTGGAGATGAAGTAGAAACAATCGGGTCGTAGTACGAAGAAGGATTGTTGTAAGTAACGGAATCGAAAAATCCAAGTACTTGTTGTGAATAAATTTCACAAGTGACATCGATTAGATCAACTTTCTTTAATGATTCGAGATTGTTGTATGAAATGGAAGGTGCATCACCACATTTAAGGGTTAACGATTGATCATCATTCCTAAGAGTAATCTCTCCTTCGTAAACATCGATTAAAGCATGAGCCGTCCTAAGAAAGGGTCGCCCGAGTATCAATGGTACTCGAGGATCGACTATAAATAATCAAGAACAACAAAAGTCGGGGGAATGTAAAAACTTCCCTATTTGACAAAAAAAATTTTCAGCGACACCGGTTGGTTTGGAAATTGTACGGTCGGCTAATTCTAATACCATTTTTGTTTCAGTTAGGCCCGGGAGTTGAAGTTTTTTCCAAATGGATAAAGGCTGAGATTGGATACTAGCACCTAAATCAGGCAAGGGCTAAATTAACTATCGAACTCCGAAAAATCACATGGAATGAGAAATCGACCAGGGTCACCTAGCTTTTCTGGAAGCTTTTTTAGGACAACCGCACTACAATTTTCATTCAACGGCGTTTTGGTTAACTCAATTAACTTGTCTTTGTTATTTAACATCTTTTTAAACATCGACGCAAACTTTGGCATATGAATGAGAGCATCTGCAAAACTAATCTCAAAATGAAGATTGCAAAAGATTTCCATAAACTTTGAAGACAGAATGTCATCTTTTTCACGAATCTTTTGTTTGTTGAGTCTTGATGGGTAAGGTAAATTTTGTTTGGCTTTGTTAGCAACGAAAGAAGGTTCTTCGATTGGTTCTTTGGACTGGGGTTTGTTCTTGAACGAATGGAGGAGGTTTGGATGTCTTCGGTCGTCGGTTAGCTCCGTATCCTTTGTCACCTCACTTTCCTTTTCCACCACCGGCGGTGGAATCGGAGGTCCATCGTATGAAACACCACTACGAGTTTGTATGCTTTGGCTCGTTCCTTGGGGTTATGGAATGGGTATTGCTAGTTTAAGTACTTTGAACTTGAAGGTTGGTTGGTGTGATAGCTTTGCATGAAACTGAGCATCATTTTCTGAAAATGATTTGCTTTTTTGAGGATTCATTGTAAACTCTTTGAAAATCATTTTGGTTTCTTTGAAAATTATCCAACTTCATTTGCAAGTTATTCATGTTCGCATCATTTGCTTTAGCATAACTTTCAAAATCCGTTTTAGACACTCCTTGAATTTGTGAAACGGGAGGTAAAGCTTGATTAACCAAAGGTTGATTTGTTGGTGGTTGGTATGGTGGTGCTTGGTAAACTTGATTTTGGTTGTTTTGACGGTTTTGGTTAAAATTTCCTCCACGGTTTTGGTTGAAATTAGAATTGGTTCCTTGATATCGGTTTTGGTTGTTTTGAACATTTGGTTGATTGAAACCCGGTGGTCTCATTTGGTTTGCCAAATTAGGAGGATTCCTTTGAACAAAATTGCCAACGGCTGCGGTTTGTTGAAATTGTTGGATGTTGTCATGAAAAACGGGAAAATCATTTCCACCTCGAGTTAACGGACAATGGTTAAAATTGTGATTCGATCCACATGTAACACATACTTCCTCAACCGCTTTGACGGGTGCGGGAGTAGTAGCATTCTTTTCACTAATCGCTTTCTCTAAACGGCTCATTCGAATATTCATTTTGTCTTCGAGTAAGGCGGCCATTTGTTGAATCTCGAAAGAATTATTTGAAGGTGAAGAAGTAGAAAGAGGAGCATCCGTACTCACTCTTGAATCATTAGCACGACTTCTTGAGTAACGAACTTTTGACTTGCTTTCAATAATCGCTAATCCTTCTTGAGGCATCTTGTCTAAAAAATTGCCACCCGCGGCGGAATCTAAGGCATCTTGATCGTTGGAATTCAAAGAATTGTAAAAAGTATCGAGTTGGTGTAGTTCCGAGAAGCCATGGTGAGGACATTGACGAAGGAGTCCTTTAAAACGTTCCCATGCTTCATTGAAGGTTTCGTTGGGTTTTTGAAAAAAAGTAATGATTCATAGTCGATTAGTAAGTGGTTTTTGAAGGAGGGAAGAATTTGGTTATGGATTGGAAAACAGGTAGTCCATGTTGGAATTGATTGGAGGGTTCCTTGTCTAACCAATTCGGGCTTCACAATCTTGAGAGAAAGGAAAAAAAGCAAAGCTTTATCGAAGTGTTCGGAACTTCTGGATGTCTATAACAGATGAAGAGACATTGTAAAATAATCGAAGGTGATTGTGGAGGGTCTTGTCTACCGTTAACTTATTACTTTGCACAAGATTTTGTTAACAGTTGTTTAAGCTCGAAATTTTTAGCATTAATCGGTGGGACAACTATAGATCTTCATTACCCCTGATGGGGTGCTTGTAACATATTGGTCATGGTCCGATTGTCGTGCCATTGGAACAATGTATTGATGACAATGGATCTTCTAAATCAAAATTTTCAACAACAACCGAGAGTTTGTTGTTGTCGAAGTCTTCTGCGAGATTGCGAGACGTTCGCTGGTGCGCATAAAAAGGAAAACTAAAAAAAATCAAAACTTTACACTAAGTTTTCTTTTCTTTTTTTATTAGTTATTATTTTTTACTTATGAATTTTAAACGGTTACACGAACAAGGAGATCTTTTTAAACCAAATAATCAACTACTTCACGGAGCTCTTGAAATTGCCTTTTCAAGGTGAGCCGTTACGTACTTGTTAGAGACAACAATGTAAGTTTTAAATCTTTAGTTCGATTTTGGGAACAACAAGTTCACCGGAAATTGAAATGATAATACCTCCGTTGAGAGTATTATATTTTGGTATTTTTACCAATTGGTGATTTTTATTTCTCAATTAAAAAGGAAGATTTTTTTATATTTTTGATTTTTTTTTATTATTTTTTATCTTTTATTTATACTAAAAAGAAAAGGAAAATATTTTTTACTTTTTATATTTTATGATTTTTTTTGGATTTTTTGAATTATAAAACAAAAATGAAACTTTCGAGGGTGAAAGGATCTTCAAACCAAATCAACAAACACAAAACGTAGGAATCTTAAACACTAGTCTCCGGCAACGACGGAGAGTTTTATATACCTAAAATATATATACTAATATAACTTTAAGAGTAATTAAGAAAATTACCAAGTTACCCTTGATAAAATTCACTCTCAAAAATATATATAATATAATATATAATACGTATATTAAACCGGGCAAATATGATCACCCGGGTCGTTTCCCCAACGACTAGTGAAATTGAATCCTCGTTTAAGTCCGGATTATGATTTGAATAAGCAAATGGATGATTTGATAATCTAAAGCAACAATTAAAATGGACAATTAAAAACAATTAAACAATTAAACTAATACGGGAAACAATTAAAACGCGACAAATAAGCAAGTAAACTAATTTTAACCCCTAAAAATGTAAACTAAAATTCTAAACCTAAGATAGGACAAAAGAAAATTTTAGGAAAAAGAAAAACATTTTTTTGATTATTTTTGAATTTAATATGAATTAAAAACTATTTTAATCTAATTAAATCCTAGAAAATAGCAAATTAAGTACTAAAAATTTGGAAAAATGATTTTAAAGCTTAGAAAAGTCTAAAATATTATAAAAGCAAAGAAAACTATTTTTAACTATTTTTATAATTAAAATCCTATTTTTAAATTTTAAAATAAAAGCTCAAAAATGAAATTTAAGATCTAAAAAGTGTAAAAATGATTTTACTGGATGTAAACCTAAAGCTATTTTTTATAAAACTAAAAACTATTTTTTTGTATTTTTATAAAACTTTTTTCTATTTTTTATTGATTTTATAAGATTTTATCTTTCGAAAATTGATTAAAAATAAAATTTAAGCTAGAAAAATCTAAAAAATTCAGGGTAAATCCTAAATACTAGCAGGAACACAAGAAAAATAAGAAAGACCAAAATGCTAAACGAATAAGCCCTCAAACGAGCTTATTAGGCTACGACTTATTTTAGAAAAGAGAAATGAAATTGTATACTAGTATTAAATGTGGGGAAGTAACACTGGATGAGCTATTAAAGCAATTGGTTAACACGTTGGGCTTATAACTGAGAGGTCGTGGGTTCGAGTATGGGCAACCCCTTTTTACACCTTTTTTTTTTTACTTTTTTGAAAAACTAAATACTAGGACTTAAAAAGGACACAAATCTAGACAACTTTAATAAAGGGAACATAAGCAGAAACTTAATAATAAGCTCTAAAACAACTTATCAAAGCTGCTGTCACAGAAACAAGTGAGTTAAGCTCACTTTTGCTTTTTGACTTGTAAAAAGCTCAAATTAAGCTCATTTTGAAAAAGATGCAAACTTGAAAACTAGATTCTAGTTAGATTAAGCCACTCACTAAACCACTATATTACCTAATTGAAAAGCTAAGAAACTATTATTACTATGCTTTATTCAGCCAAAAGTAACAGCAGTACTAACAATTTAGTTAGTCTGAAGCACTTTGCACAGTGCAAACACAAAGAGTGCAGGTTTCTAAGGGTAAACCTGCACCTAGACACACCCCCCTGCACTAAAACACTCTTAGTGAGTGTTTACAAATTCAATGCAAACACCAACAACAGCTCAAAGAGCTAAGTTCAAAATTAAGCTATAAAATCTAAACTCCTAAGTACCCTGGTGCTGACACTATTAAAATAAGCTCTAAACTTTTCATTTTCAAAATCTAACTTGTAAAAACTTCTTACCTAATGTTTTTAAGAGATACTAAAGCTGACTCAAATAATTTGCACAAGTTATTTTGACTTTTTGATGTCAAACTAGCTTAAACCAAACACCCCTTTATTTATCTTGATAGATTTCAGTTAAGCTTAAAATGAGAATCCATTTAACAAAGAATTAATACCAGATAACTAACAGCTTATAACAAACTTAAATGACAAAATCTAACTACTAAATTAAGCTAGAATGAAGATCTAAGAGATTACACTATTATTTTTGGTTTTTATATATTTTTAGGACAGAAATGAAGTACTAATGATCTATACCTATTTAAGCAAAAACAGATGAAAACATATAACTAATAAGCACTAGTAAAGAGAAATAAGCACAATTAAACAACTAATTTAAGCAACTAAGCAAATTTAATAAGCAATCTAAAACTAATAAGAATAGAGACAAGTAATTAATGAAACTTAAAGAGTAACTTACAAAAAAACCTTTAGCTCAACAAAAGGTTCCCAAATAGGGCAGCTACGAGCTCCCTAGCTTATTAATAAGCTAGGGTATAAGTCCTTGGGAGCTCTTCCAAAGTTAGCTCCCCTTCCATAGCTTATACATCCAATTGTTAAAGTTTTTAAGCTGGTTTAAGATATTAAAGAGTGATTAAGTCCAATTAAACTCAATCATAAGCTTAGAGACTCATGAGAGCTGAATAGCTTATAAGGGCTTATTGAGCTTTAGCTTAAAACTAAATAAGAAAAATGAGAGATTATGAATTAGAGAAATTTTGAGAGATTAAATCAACTGAAATTTCATTATAATAAAGCTTGCTTACATTACTTAAAAGAAAAATTACAAGATTGAAAACAACTTTAATCTAGGAATTGAAAATTAAGCTAAAGCTACGTCTAAAAAACTAACTAGTGTTGTGTGTGAGAGGTGAGGCCTTTTTATAGGCTGCAGGGGAACCTTCTAGGTCCCTTTCCTTGTTGCTTACTTCTCTTGATCTCAGCCATCAATTCCTTCAATGATTAGATATTGGTCTTGAGCCGTTAGATTGATTTGTGGACACCTGCGGATTGCCAGCATGTCATTCTTTGATGTGACATGCTGTGCTAGTTCTGTGAGTAGATTAGCACAAAAACCCACTATTATTTGTGCTTTCACCATGGCTGGCGTGGCTTGAGCTTGATCTTGAGCTAATGAATCCCTTGGAAATACTGATTTGACCCTTGCCTTGCACTTATGAGCTCTTTAATTGACTAAAGGACCCTTCAATTCTCATTTTCCCCTTGATTTAACCCTAAGGTAAATTGTTGATGACGATGAATAGTAAAAAGAAATGGCGCCCTTTTTTATAACTGAAAACGTTTAATTCAGTTAGAAGTTTGGTGAAATTGCACAAATGGTCCTTGTCTTTTGATATCACACTTGTAGTGTAAAAACGTCCTTAGCCCTTAATTTGAGAAAGCCCTCTCGTTTTAACCATGGTAAATCGCGAAGAAGATAGGTGAATAGTATTCGCTCCCTTTTTCGACAGTTAAAATTGTTATAACTTTGAGGGATTTGCAAATATGGCCCTTGTGTTCTCTTTTCCTTTTTCTAGTTATAAAATACTTATGGAAATTGCAAAACCAGTCCTTGTGGTTTATAAAAAGAAACATGGGTTAGGGTTTTGGGCTTATGAATCCGGGCAAGGCCCATTTGGGGTATTTCAGGCCCAATAAGGATTCTAGGGCCCAATAAGAGATGAGAGGCTATTTTTGGACTTTTGAAACTTTGAGGGTTTAAAATGGAATATTGTGGGTTTTGTCTTTTAATGGTTGACTGCTGTTTGACCATTGTTGACTGGATTTGACTGAGGGCTTGACTTTTCTGGCTTCGGCTTTGATTCTTTGGCTTCTTTTTGAACTCTTCTGATTCTCGTGTCCGTGCTTGCCCGTTTTTGACTGTTTTCTTGTGATTTTTGATATATCCGTACCTGCACACACAAAACACAAATACAAGCATATTTTTGCTATTTTTGGTCTGTTTTGGGTGTGATTGGGTTATTTTAAGCATTAACGGATATGTGTAATTTACACTTATCAGAGATTTTTTAGCCTAAGAGACTAGCACGGGTTTTGTGGTGACTAAAACCAATTCAAGACACTAAAACACACGCAAGCAAATTAACAGAAGATAAAAGAGCGGTCTAGCCAAATATAAGAAAAGTGTATTAACCATTATTAATCCAATCGGAATGTTGGTTTGTTTATTAGTGTAATGATTACTTATCTCGAAGCGGCATATCATTCTTAAGACTTAGGCGTTCTTCTTCCTAAGACCTAGACACGTAGAATCCTGCCACAATTAAACACATCCGCATAAGGCATCCTTATTTGCTGATTAATCTATCTTAGGGATTAAGGCAATAGTGATCTTGTTAAACCCTAGTTCATAGAGACTTTACCTACTTACTGCTTAACGGCTCTTTATATACTAGTAGTCCACTACCCGATTCCTTACCAATGGGATAAGAACGTACTCGTTGATACCAAAGGCAAGAATAAAGGCAAGAATATATCAATATTTGTGATCCTATGATTCTAGATATATAAATTGCAATATGGAGAGCTATCTCGGACTCTTAGCCTACGCCCAAACAACACCGAAGTTGCAGCGCATTAAAAATGTAGGACTAGAGCCAGTTGAATGATAGGTCGCATACTTAAGCACGTAAACAAGTATGATGATAAACATAAATAAGCAATTCAATGATAAATTAAGAAATCGAGATAAACAAACTAAACATTAAGATCTTTATAACAATGGCTAATACCCGAAGGTATTAGCCTTCAAACGTCATAATTAATACAAAAGCAAAGATTTAGCCAAGGTAAACTAACCAAGTTAACGAATGATACCAAAAACTGAATGATTACAAGAGTATAAAAAATTACACGTTGTCTCCTATGGAATTAATTGCGTTGCTCGACCTCTTCTGCTCTTTTTCTCCTCTGAAAATAGACTTTTGTGGTTTAGGTATCGAGAATATGATTTAACACACCTAAAACTCGTTTTTGAGTTTTCTATTTATAGGGGCTGGAGTCGGTTCGATACATAATATCCAATGTCTTGGATACGGCGTATGGGGGGTTTTTTAGAGTAGGGACCACGTTTGATATCTTCTAGAATATTTTATTCCCATATAGCTTGAATACGGCGTATTGCCTTCTTCTGGATACGGCGTATTGGATCTTGTTTCCTTCGTGGTCTTTGGTGAGTGCAGGCACAGATACGCCGTATCTTCCTTGAAGGATACGGCGTATTGGTTGTCAGAACAGTAATCTTCAAAATATCTTTGTTTAAGCTCCAGAATGCGTGCCTTTTAGTTAACGTTTACCAAATGCTCCATAATTACTGTAATACTAAAATATAAACGATTAAGTAACAATTCTTTGCAATAATTATACAAAATGGGTTAATTACATGGGATAAATGATGCTATAAAATAGACTTTATTTGATGTCATCAAATTTCCCCCCACTTGAATCCTACTTGTCCTCAAGTAGCCTTTAGAAGTTTATAAAAATGTATCCTTAAGGATTTTTCCGTTTAAGCATTTATTTGATTTATTACAAGTACACAACCAAACACCTCACGAAATAGGAAGATGAAAACACTCAAATCACTCAACTAATCTATGTGGTAACATGTAACTAATTCGCTCAATTGCTCGGTCGTGATGAGTATTATATCATAGGCTTGGCAAGGATACACATCTCCACAACTAGAGCTAAGGAGTAACAAGTTTATAAAGGTAAAATGGGTTTTTGCTATTAGGCTTAGGGTTGATTACTCTAACTAGTCTTCATCGATGCCAATATCCTAGGAGGGAGACAAAGACCACACATTGATCACTTCTGACTACACCCTTTAATATATAGAAAATATATACACAATATACTTATAAGTATATAAAAAGGAGGGTAGGAATCCAAAGATCACAGTTATAGTAATCCGAAAGTATGATTCCCGGGTCGTTATCCCCGATGAGGAAAGCAATTGAAAGTCGAGAGCCGTTTTAAGAATCGATGCTTGAATAGAATAAGATTGATATTGGTTATCTAAAACTACGAGAAAATTAAGGCAAAAACTTAAAAATACTTAAGGGAAGACAAATTTTAGCTAAAAACGTAAAACGGGAACCCTAACTATGACTAAAAACCCTAAATTTCCAAAAATAAACCTAAAATAAATTTTTCACTTTTAATTGACTCTAATTAACTAAAAAGTAAGATTAAAGAAAACTAGAATGAAAATGGAGTTGATTTGAGCTTTAAAACACGAAAAACGTGAACGGGAATGAATCTCGTTCTTTAAAAAGTGAAATTTTGCAATTTAAACCCTACGGAAGCAAAACTATTTTTCCTAGGAACTATATGATAAAATAAAATTTTCTAAAAAAGAATTATATTTTTTTTGACTTTTTTATATTTTTTTATGAATTAAAAATAATTTTAAAGAATATTAAATATAAAAAATACTAAACGTTTTATAAAAAATCTGAAAAAATTATGAAAAGTAGCTTGAACAATGAGGGATCTAAGAAAAATAAGCTCGTGAAAACAGCTTATCGAATAAGCTGTGTATAAGCAAAAACAGCTTATTCTACTAAAAGAGCTAAAACGTGTATAAGGAATTGATTTTGCAATACAAAACTGAAAAAGACCCCAGGGCACGTTGGTAGGGAGTGTGTGTTGTGAGGTGTTATAAAAGGTGAGGATGTTGAGGTCAGGGGTTCGAGCCTTGCTTACCCCCGACTTCCATCTTCCCTTTTTATTTTTATTTTAGAAAAACTTTAAAAAGAAAAGTTGTAAAACAGCTTATAATAAGCTATTTTTGTTAAAACAACTTTTTTCAAAATCAAAAATAAGCTAGAAATTAAGCTAAAAAAATGACAGTTTAGACTCAAAAGGATTTATAAGTTTTTAAACTAAACTAAATAAGCTATAAAACTTGAATAAGCTAAAAACAGACTTAAATAAGCTACAAACTACTTATAACTAACCTAATAAGCAAAACTTAACAAGAAATAAGCTAAAATAACAAGAAAATCCGCTATAAAATCACTTAACTCACTATTGCCATATCTTATTTTAACAAACTAAAGAGATACTAATAATCTCAAAATACAGCTCGAGACCTAATCAAATTAAGCTTAAACTAACCTATACTAAATCTAATCAACAGCAAATATGAATACTATTCTAAGCTAAGATAATAAGCAAAAGAGACAAAAGAAGAAATAAGCACTTTATAGTGCAAACTGTGTTAACCACAACAGCCTCAACCTTAAAGGGCACATTTGAGCTTTATTATTCAATAACAAAAGATACCTTATGGATCTTCTTTGGCTATTACACCTCTAAAAGGGTTAAAGGGATACCTAAATACTACTTAAAACAAACTTTCAAAAAGCATTCTTATGAAAATAAAAACTTAAAGAACAAAGCTAGTGAAAATCTTTGACATGTGGGGCATACAGATTTCATGGGGGCCTATACCGTCTATCACAGGGACCAAATCTATATACTCGTGATGGCCGTCGACTATTTAGTCAAACTGGGTTCTCGAAGCGAAAGCGCTGCCCACAAACGATCCCCGGAGTTGTTTGCACATTTTCATAAATCTCTCTTTGCCCATTTCGGTTACCCCTCGTAGCTATCATAATCTGAAATTCGCAGGAAACTATCTTATCTGCCAATGACCAGTTTTAAAGGTCATTTGCTTAAAATATGTGAGTTTACTCACCAATCTCCGTCCACCGAGAATCACCCACACAACAAGTGGAGCAAGTTGCAGGTATCCAATCGTGGCTCTGAAACAATTCTTGAAAAAGACCGTAGGTGAAAACCCTTGCCTCTTGGTCGTACAAACTATAGATGATGCACTTTGGTTCTTCCTGTACAGCTTACAAAACACCCATCAGGTGGCACCTCATACAAGCTAGTGGTAACGGAAAGACACGTCATCTAACCGATCGCTGCGTCGCTGCACAAATCCTACTGGGCCTTATCAGCATGCAAACTTATGACTCTGAAGTACCTGCTGCGATATCATCAAAAAGTTCACTCAGTGAATTAAATTAGAACTTCTGATCAAGCCTATGAGAACCACTTTGATCTATAGAAGAGAGAAACACAAAGAGATCCAAGTCTCAAAGATAAAAAACTAAGCATTTTTTAACGTTGGTGATCAAGTCCTCATCCTCTTTTAACTCTCGATTGCGAAGGATGTTCTCTAGCAAAATTAAAAATGCCGTTGGTCCGGACCATTCACCATTACCCAAGTTTTTCCATATGGCACCGTTGAATTATCTCAAAACTCCAGGCCAAACTTCAAGGTGAAATGGACATCAACGAATTAAGCACTACTTTCGAGCGGGACGTACCAAAACTGGTTGTCCGGATCTCCCAAACCTTCCCCAAGGAACATAAAAATACGAGGGATTGGGTTCAAGCTTGAGTGACCCCTAAACGAAGCGCATTGGGAAGCATAACCCTCATACTGTAATCCTTCTATCATTTTCTTTGTTGTATTTCTATTGTGATGATGAGGATGTCGTACACTCCTTTCTTATGTTTGTGCTTGTGATTTTTTGTAGGATTGACCCAAAATTTTCTGAAGACTCTCGTGTTCGGTGTTTTGTCCCGGTCCACTCGAGCTTCCTAACCTTTGTTACACCTTTACACCTTAGCCTACCCTGTTAGATTATGTCCATTTATCAGTTGCTAGTTGCTTAAAGTGTAAAGTATGTATTTCGCGAGTCTTGTGTCAATTTTCTATCTTTGGTACGGTTGGGAACAAAATTTTCACATTGCAAATGGGAATGTATAAGTAGTCAAAACTCATGTATTTTTACTACCAATGCAATTATTGGTACGCTCAAAGAATGAAGAATTACCGAAGGAATTATCCAGAGTTATTATGATCGTGAAGATGGTGAAATTACACTGAGTTTCGTAGTATAGTGTTAGCAAAAAAATCAAAAAAAAGAAAAATCGCAACAAAAAAGAGAAGGAAAGTTTGGAGATAATCGCATGAGCTTAGACCGAAGGAATTATATGAAGGATCGATTATTCGTTGATACATCTAAAAGTCAACGATGTAAAGTATTGTATAAAGTGGAAGATATCGCCACTTGTCTTGAAAAAGTTTGTAAAGTATGGGATGATTGGGAAGTTGACCGTTACGGGAGCGCCAACTTATGTTGTTGTTTTTTATCTATGATCAAGACGTTTATAAATAGTTGTGTCTTTATCATGGTAATGGTCGGGAAAAAGTGTCTAGCAACTTATATCTTGGACTTAATCTATTTGTTTCATAATTTTTGTTTAACAATAATTTAATTCTCTTTCCTAATCATTAACCATGGGTTTTACGCGAATGAGGATGTGATCGAGCATGCATGTCTATTCCGTCGTTACGGCCATGTAGGCATGTCTCAGGTGCCTTGTTGGTTTATTACTATTGATGAAAGCTAGAAGATCCATACCCTATATTACTCTACTAGTCCTACTCTTTAGCTTATTTGATGTGGGAGTGAGCAATCACATGTGTCTATCCCATCGTTACGGGTGTGTATGTGTGATATGTGAGAAATCATATATCCTTATTATATCTAAAATGACCCTTAAATGATCAAAAATGTACAAAAATATGCTTGTATTTGTGTATTTTGTTGTTTGTGAATGTGTAGGTACGAATGTTGCAAAAATCACAAGAAAACGGTCGAAACTGGACAAACACTAACACGAGAATGGAAAGAGTGCAAAAGAGCTAAAAGTTTCTAGCAAAAGGTCAATAAAGTCAACTCTTGGTCAACATTGGTCAATCATAAGAAGACAAAACCCTTAAAAATACCAAATCAGTCCTCAAAGTTAAATCATATTACACAAAATCCCTAAAAACCCTAACACCGTTATCTCTTTTATACTTAAGAGATAACGGCCGTTATCTTCTTTTAAAACCAAAACCTGTTAACCCATCACCATTGGCCCAAAACCTATAAGCCCAAGTCAAAGTTATATAAGCCGGGTCAAAGAAAGTCAAAAGAAAAAAAAGAAGCGTAACTCTGTTAAGAGTTACTATTCATCATCATCTTCAGTTTATCCTCGCATCAAATCAAATGGTAAAATGCAATTGACAACGTGGCAAGAATATTCCAAATGCTATGTGCCATTTTAGCAAAGAAAACGTCATCCCTAGCAATTGATTGGTCAAGCTATCAAGAGAATGACACGCGGGCAATTATAGAAACACATCATGGATAGGATTTTTTGCACTGAATCCTTTGTAAAAGAAACACAAAAGGCCAACGAGATAGAATTGCCAGCTTGGCAATCCGTGTTAGCACATTTAATCCAATGGACGTAAGATGGGATCCAATGATTGCTATTAAATGAGGGGCTAAGATCAAGGATAAGAAGAGCGTGATTCAAACTCCTAGAAGTTTCACTAAGACTCTATAAATAGAGAGAAAACTTCACACACGAAGAGAGGAATTTTTTATTTTTTAGTTTTAGTTAGTAGCTTATGTAATTTTAAACTTATGTAATTTCAATTCCTGTTTTCAGCTTATTGTAATCTCTATTTCAAAAGTATTGTAATCAGCTTTTAGTTAATGAAATTATAGCTTAAATTTACACAAATCTTTTTTACTATTAATGTTTTATATTTCAAAAAGCTTTTATATACTGTTGCATAAGCTCTACTTGACTTTAAGCTACTAAAAGCTCCATAATAAGTTCATTAAAAGTCTTATCATCCCTTGGAATTGGATGGCTACTGGATGATTCAGACTTGGTAATAGTGCTTGAGGGTCAAGCCTTAGGATTAGACTAGGAATTGATAAAAATCTTAAGCTATAAGCTTAAGCTACTTTGGATAAGCTCTAAGTGAGAACTCACCTCTGTTTAGCTGAGGTGTAAGGTACATCTCTTTTATTTTACTTGTTGCTTAGTTAATTTAGCTTAGTTATAATATGTTTTAGTTTAATTTTGCTTATTAGCTTATTGTCTGCTTATCTTAATAGTTATTTTCTTAATCTTGTTTATCTTAGTAGATTAATGTTATTTGGGTTCAAATGTTAGCTTGTTTCATAATGTTAATCATTTATCTTAAATCTGTTATAAAAACATTTAAAAAAAACCAAAAATATTAGCATAGTGTTATAGCTGATTATTTTGGCTAAAGTAATAGCTTAAATATGCTTATTAGTTCTGTTAAATGATTATTAATATCTGGTATCTGATAATTAATCATTAATTCTCACTTTTATAAGCTTAAAATGGATTTTAAAGGTAATAAGGGGGTGTTTGGCATAGCAGTACTAACTGAGAGTTAGTACTGCTATAGGCCATTTGGTCCTTCATTTTCATTTTAAATCTCATAACCAGGTTTATAAGAGTAGGGTTAATAAGTTAAATAGGCTTAATCTAGTTTTTTATAAAGTTTGCTAGTAGCTAGTTTGAATCTGTCATCATTAGTTCATTTTAGTAAGCATTTTTAGTTTATTTTTTTAAGGTAATTAAACTGTTTCATTTGCCCTTAGTCTAGTGTTTTTAAAGTGTCAAAACCAAGTCCTATTGTCTGCACTTTTGGATTTAAGTTTTGGACACTTAAGTGTCATGTGCATCAGATAGGAAAAACAGACAAATAGTCAATTTTAGGGTTAAAAATCAGAGGGTAATTTTAGTTTATAGGTCTTGATTTTCAAAACATAAGTAGTTTTTAGGTCATTAATCATTTGTCTTAAAATACCTTTTAGAAATAAGCTTAATTGGTTATCTGTTTTTAAGCTGCAAATAAGTAATTTGTCTTTTCAAAACCAAAAGAAAACTCAGCAGGCACTGAGTCAAAAAGCCATTTTCACTTAGCTTTTTCTTTAAGTTTTTGATTTTCAAAATGCTTTTTGAAAGTTGTTTTAAGTAGTATTCTAGGTATACTTTTTAGGGTAATAAGCCAAAAGTCCATAAGGATCCTTTAGCTTATTGAAAAATAAGCTCAAAGGTGCCTTAAGGGGCTGTTTGGTTAATAGTTTGCACTAAAGTGCTTATTTCTTCCTTTTAGCTCGATCGGAGATGACATCTTTTCCGGACACTACTTGTATGGGTTGCACCCATGGGTGGTTTGTAAGCTGTACGTGAAGACCCAAAGTGTAAACATCATCTAGTTGTGTCCGACCAAGAGTCAAGGTTTTTCACCTACGTCCTTTCAAGAATTTCTGTTTCAAGCCAACGATTGGATACCTCAACTTGCCCACTTTTTGTGGTGATAGGTGATACGCGGTGGAGAGACGGTGAGTAACTTCATATTTAAGCATGACCTTTGCAAACTGGTCATTGCAAAAATGGGTTCCGCGATCACTTATAATAGCACGAGGGGCACCGAATCGGGCGAAGAGAGATTTAAGAAATTTGCAAACAACTCGGGCGTCGTTGGTGGGGAGCGCTTTCGCTTAAACCCATTTTGACAAATAGTCGACCGCCACGATTATATATTTGTTCCCTCGTGAAGATGGGAACGGCCCCATGAAATCGATGCCCCACACCTCAAATATTTCGCAAACTTGGATTGAATTTTGAGGCATTTCATCACGTTGCGAAATTTTTCCTTGACGCTAACAAATGTCACATCGGGTGACCAAGTCATGGGCATCTCGGTAAATCGTGGGCCAATAAAATCCTGAGTCAAAAACCTTTTTGGCGGTGTAGTTGGCACCGTAATGTCCCCCGATGGGTCCACTGTGGCAAGCTATGAGGATGTCAACAGCTTCTTGGCCCGAAACATACCGCCGGATCATTTGATCCGCACATATTTTGAACAAATAGAGGTCGTCCCAAAAGTAGTGTTTAACATCCTTGAAAAACTTTGTATTCTTGCTGGGATGACATCCCTTTAACAATGAAATTCCCCGCGTGGTAATTTGCATAATCGGCAAACCACGGGGTACTTGAGTCACCACGAAAAGTCACCATATTAAGTGTCTCGAGAGGAAACGTTTCATTTATCTCCTTTGGGTCGAGCACATTTTCATAAGGATTTTCTAATCGGGAAAGATGATCGGCCGCGAGATTCTCGGCTCCTTTTGTGTCAATTACTTTGAATGTGAACTCTTGAAGGAGGAGAACCCACCGGAGCAATCTCGCCTTGGAATCTTTTTTAGCAAAGAGATATTTTAGGGCGGAGTGATCCGTATACACTATGCTTTTGTTCAAGATGAGGTAAGACCGGAATTTTTCGAAGGCATACACCACGGCTAACATTTCTTTCTCCGTCGTGGTGTAATGCGATTCCGCCTCGTTCATTGTTTTACTAGCATAGTGTATAGGCCTAAAGTGTTTTTCATGACGTTGCCCCAAGACTGCACCTATGGCAAAGTCGCTTGCATCGCACATAAGCTCAAAGGGTAGGTCCCAGTCGGGGGCAATCAAGATTGGAGCTTCGGTAAGTTTTTTCTTTAACATTTCAAAAGCTTGAATACATTCATTGGAGAAGATGAACGGAGTATTCTTCTCAAGAAGATGAGTCATCGGTCGGGAAATTTTGGAAAAATCCTTAATGAACCGTCGGTAGAAACCGGCATGACCGAGAAAACTCCGAACACCCTTGACGATGGTGGGATGAGGTAACTTAGCAATCACATCGACTTTAGCTTTATCAACCTCAATCCTATTTTTGGAAATCTTATGGCCAAGGACAATGCCTTCTTTTACCATAAAATGACTCTTTTCCTAATTTAGACAAAGATTGGTGTCTTCACACCTTTGAAGCATTTTTTACCATAAAATGACTCTTTTCCTAATTTAGACAAAGAGTGGTGTCTTCACACCTTTGAAGCATTTTGTCTACACGGGAGAGGCAATTTCCGAATAAATTCCCAAAGATTGAAAAGTCGTCCATGAAGACTTCCATCGTTTTTTCGATCATATCATGAAAGATAGCCATCATACACCTTTGGAACATGCCCGATGCATTGTATAAGTCAATAGGCATGCGACGGTAGGCGAACGTTCCGTAAGGACACGTGAATGTTGTCTTCTCTTGATCATAAGAGTCAATGTGAATTTGAAAGTAACCTGAGAAACCATCAAGAAAACAATAGTACTCGTTTCCCGCTAATCTCTCAAGCATTATATCCATAAACGGTAGTGGAAAGTGGTCTTTATAGGTGGCTTCATTTAACTTTCGGTAGTCAATGCATACATGCCACCACGTAACCAATCGAGTAGGAATTAACTCGTTTTCATCATTTTCAACAACGGTAAAGCCACCTTTTTTCGGTACGCATTGTACGGGGCTTACCCAAGGACTATCCGAGATCTGGTAAATTAATCTGACGTCAAGAAGTTTTTCAACCTCTTTTTTGATGACATCGTGGATCTTCGGATTCACCCGTCTTTGGTGTTGAACCGCCGATTTGTAGTCCTCTTCCATAAGAATCTTGTGAGTACAAAATTCCGGGTTGATACCCT
>BQNB010050515.1:1348-23690 GCA_026074375.1 Tanacetum coccineum
TGTTTCATTCGTAACAAAGACAAGGTTGATCTACTTAAAGGCTCTCGCACCACAAATCTGTATTCTATCTCACTGAAAGAGATGTTTGAAGCATCTGAATTTTAGGACTCTAAACGAATTAGCTCGAAAAGACCTTGTGCGAGGCTTACCTAATTTAAAGTACGAAAAGGAACACTTATGTCCTTCATGTCAACTTGGCAAGAGTAAGAAGCCATCTCATCCACTTAAAACTGTCAATACCAATACTGAAATTCTCAACACCCTTCACATGGATTTATGCAGACCAATGAGAGTTGAAAGCATAAACGGGAAGAAGTATATTCTGGTAGTTGTTGATGACTACACCAGATTCGGTTGGGTCAGATTCTTAAGAACAAAGGATGAAACTCCTGAAGTGATTAAGAAATTCATCATTTTAACGCAACATGCCCTTAATGCAACTGTTCGATATCTGAGAACAGACAATGGAACGGAGTTTGTCAACAAAACACTCACTGAATTCTGCGAGAGTGTTGGAATTACTCATAATACAAGTGTACCTCAGACTCCACAACAGAACGGCGTTGTCGAAAGACGGAACCAAACTCTTATGGAAGCTGCTCGTACAATGCTTATCTTTGCAAAAGCTCCAATGTTCCTTTGGGCCGAAGCTGTAGCTACTGCGTGCTATACACTTAACCGATCTCTCGTTCATACACTACACGGGAAAACCTACTATGAACTGCTTAAAGGCAAGAAACCTGAAGTAAATTACTTTAGAGTATTTGGATCATTGTGTTATCCTACAAATGACTATGATGATCTTGGAAAGCTGAAAGCTAAAGCAGACATAGGTATTTTCGTTGGTTATGCACCTACCAAGAAGGCGTACCGAATCTACAACAAGAGAACTCGTAAAATCCAAGAGACTGTTCATGTCACGTTTGATGAACTCACGGAAGGATTGACTTCTGTACAATCCAGTACAGGACTCGGACTAAACTCAATGGCTCCTGAACACATCAATGCAGGATCCGATGTTAACCAGTTACAGTCAGGACGAATGGGTTCTGGACTTGTACCAACTCCAACAACACCTAGTGTTCCTCCTACAGAGAAACAGTTATCCGAACTGTTCCAACCTTTGTATGATGAAGATGAAGAATTTCCACCGAAAGTTCAACCACAGTTGGTTTATGTTGCTCCTCCTCGTGCACCCGAGATTGCACCTGATTCACCTTCTATGACAACAGTCACAGAAGATGCTCCCACAGCAACTACCATCACTTCACCTTTACCATCATCTCCTCCAGACACCAGTGTTGACGAACTTGAGAATACCATCACTACACCTGGCAGTGATTCATTCGGAAATTCTGTTACTTATGAATTTGATTCAGAAGCATCATCTTCCGGCACTGTCAATGTAGACACTACTCACCTAAACAACCCACCTTTAGAACATGCGCAAAAGTGGACTAAGGATCATCCGTTAGAGAATGTGATTGGAGATATAAATCGATCGGTATCCACAAGACGACAACTTGAAACTGATGCCATGTGGTGTTTCTTTAATGAGTTTCTAGAGAATGTCGAACCAAAGAACTTCAAAGAAGCGGTACAGTATCCTTGCTGGATCGATGCCATGCAAGAAGAAATTCATGAGTTCGAACGTCTTATTGTATGGGAACTTGTACCTGCTCCATTGCATTCCCTAGTTATTGGACTCAAATGGGCAAAAGGTTATTGTCAGGAAGCAGGAATCAATTTTGAGGAATCCTTTGCACCGGTTGCTAGACTTGAAGCTATCAGACTATTTATTGCTAATGCAGCTAGCCAAGATATGACAATTTTTCAGATGGATGTGAAAACAGCCTTTCTGAATGACGAGCTAAATGAAGTTGTCTATGTCAGTCAACCTGAAGGATTTGTTGACCCAGATCTACCAACTCATGTGTACAGACTGAAGAAAGCTCTTTATGGGTTGAAACAGGCTCCACGTGCTTGGTACGATAAGTTATCCAGGTTCCTCAAGTCTACCGGATTCTCCGAAGGAGTTGTTGATCCTACGCTCTTCACAAGGAAAACAAGCAAATACATCTTACTTGTTCAAATCTATGTAGATGATATTATTTTTGCCTTTACTAATCCTAAGTCTTGTGAAACTTTTGCTAAAGAAATGAATTCCACTTTTAAGATGTCGATAATGGGACAAATGTCTTTCTTTTTAGGACTATAAGTTTCTCAAAATCCCAGAGGCATCTTCATTAATCAAAGTAAATATGCTCTTAAGATTTTAAAGAAATATGGACTTGACTCTAGTGCATCCATTGATACTCCCATGGTGGAGAAAATGAAACTGGATGAAGATAGACAAGGGAAATTAGTTGATCCTACACATTTTTGTGGAATGGTCGGCTCCATGATGTATCTATTTGCTAGTAGACCTAATATTGTTTTTGCTGTGTGCATGTGTGCCCGGTATCAGGCAAAGCCTACCGAAAAACACTTACATGCTATTAAACGGATCTTTCGATACCTTAAAGGAACCATTCACATGGGTCTGTGGTATCAGAAGGACTCCAATTTTGCACTAAGAGCTTTTGCGGATGCAGATTATGCAAGTTGTCAAGATACCAGACGAAGTACATCTGGTTCCGCTCAATTTCTTGGAGATAAGCTTGTCAGTTGGTCTTCAAAGAAATAGAAGAGCACGGTTGTCTCAACTACAAAGGCAGAATATATATCTCTGTCTGGATATTATGCCTAAATCCTTTGGATGCATTCACAGCTTTCTGACTATGGCTTTACATTTAACTAGATTCCTCTGTATTGTGATAACCAAAGTGCTATCGCGTTATGTTGTAACAATGTGCAACATTCAAGATCCAAGCACATTGATATCTGACATCACTTCATCAAAGAGCAAGTGGAAAACAGGGTTGTAGAGGTGTACTTTGTAGAAACAAAATATCAAATGGCAGACATATTCACCAAAGCATTACCAAGAGAACGCTTCGAATTGATACTCCCACTGCTTGGCATGAAACAATTGTCTCCAGAAACTCTTATGGAACTACAAGAGTCTGCCAATGAGTAACGAGGGTATCTCAGTTTTGTATACTTTATATATGTGTTAAAAAAAATTAAAAGACTACAGCTCAAACAATGACTACAGCTTTGAGGGGGAGAATCAGTGCTACTAACAGTCTTGCAAGAAATGCACATAAAGGATTTTTGGACTCATTCATTCTTCTCACATGAGATGTATCTAATCTAAATGTGAGAAAAGCTGTTGCTGATTCTGTTGTTGAGAGATTGGAACGAACCACAAGCTGCTTCTTCAGATAGAATGATTTATCACTCTAGTCTACGTATATTTCAGGTCTCGTTTCAATATTTATTGAATATTTGTGCGTTAAAGTAGTATATCTATATCCTCATTAATTGAGGGGGAGCTTAAATTTATTTTAAGTCCATTGTTGATCAAAACCATACAAAAGTTGCATACTTTTGATCAGGGGAGAAAATGTGACTTAAAAAAATGTGACTTAAAAATATTGATAACTAATGATTCAATTATTTATATGTAATAGCTTGAACCTTGCATGTGCAAAAAAACTTTCGAATATCGATGCACATGTGTAGGGGGAGCAAAAAGATTAATAAATTCTAAAAATGTCAAGATACCAAAACTTTTGTGTTATATACAAGTATCTTGATAATCTATAAGGAATCTTTTGCTTCATGATCTTGGTTTCATATATGTGATTGGATAGCGGAAATTGAATGGGAATGTATCATCTCATATCCCTCGGGACATCTTTCTAAAATTTGATAGAGCTATTGAGTGTTGATCTGTTAAACGGTTTTCAGCAGGTTAAGCTTCTCAGTTCCTATTGTTTTTTTAAGAACCATCAAAGCATTTTCCTTCAAATGATTTTAAGGCGACTTGACAAGGGTTAATGCTAAGTTTTGACCTAAGTTAGGTAGTCTTCTGCAAAACTTTTGTTATGTTCAAACGATTTCATCACACTTTGACTGTTTTTCAAAGTTTTTGTGCCATAGACTTCTACGGTACTTAATTGTATTAAGAGGTCGACCCTATGTTTGCAAGTGAGCCTAATGAAGCATCTGGACATAGGTTATGCTAAACACGAATTATACGGTATAGTCAGCAGATAGTAACTATTCTGACTCACTCTTTACCATTCTAGTAGTAGCAATGCAATTAGTGTGTTAGTCTACACACATCTAGTCAAGAGAATAGCAAGCATACAGGAATTTGATACTTCGGTATTGGAGGACTTAAAGGCTTTAAGCTGGAAAACCATCAAGGAGGTTCTTATAATGAATCTACCTGATCACAGGTGTAGTACTTGTACTGTAATCATCGATCCTCATAGAATCAGAGGTTATTGCAACCGACAAGATTAAGTATCTTCATTTATACTCGGTCCCTTCAAAATATAAAACCCTCAATATGTTTAAAAATGTTTTTCTAAGAACACATTAAGTGGATTTTCATATAAATATTTTTGTTGGTGATCAATTTTTGGAATAAAGACAAACGACTCAAGGAATTAATGTAAACCACATGCTCATACCCAAAGACTCAAAGATATCAAGAAATCTAAATACTTAAAGCTTCTGCACCTCTGAAATCAAAGTCTTCTTCAAAATGTTAAAGATATGAAGAATTGAAGAAGAAAGAACATAAAAGCTTTCAAGATTACAACAAGTTTGAGCATGTCGGTCTAAAGTTCAGCAAATGGGAAATGAAAGTAAAGACCACATGAAGTTCATGGAATCAAAGATCAGAATCAAGTTATCAACTCATGATGAAACAAGCTCTGAAGATTAACGTCAAAGTGCATATTGCTACAGCAAGCACAGAATATCAAGGGAAGATTACAAGGACTACAAGCTGAAGAAATCTACATTGAATGCTATGACTCAAATTTTCAAATCAAGAGTGACCTCCCTTAGGGGGGAGATTGTTAGAAACAAAGAAGTCTCGGTCACTAGTAGTTATTTAGCATTAACTAGCTTGTTAGTTAATGATATTTAATGTAATCGGGTCGACAAAGAAAAAGCCCAAAAAGACATCCAAAGGCCTCTTTAAGGGTTATAAACAACCTTTACATCTCAAGGTTTAGGGTATCTGATGATCTCTGTAAACACAAAACTCATATCTCTTGTAAGTTTAATCGTCCTTCATTATTTTTCCTTCCAGTTTCTCTCTTGATCTTTAAACTCAATCTTTCTTGTGAGATGAATAATTATTGGAAGCATTAGTAGATTCGTGGTAAGTAGGGTGTCAAACACTTAAAGCGAGGTTAAATCTCTTAATTTATTAATATTTTGGTTTATTAATCTAAGTTAATTCTAATCTAAGTCAAATCTATGCTAATCGTATGTTAGTTCTAATCTTAATTCTAACATGTAAAAGGGGGTTTCAGCCTGAGAGACTGGCACGGGTTTGGTGGTGACAACAATCAATTCAAGACACTTTAACCCACGCAAGCAAATTAACAGAAGATAAAAGAGCGGTCAAGCCTTATGATAGAAAACTGTATTAGCCATCATTAATCCGATTAGAAGTTGGTTTGTTTATTCAGTGCAATGATTACTTATCTTGAGGTAGTATATCATTCTTAGACTTAGGCGGGACTTCATCCTAGACTTAGACACATTAATTATGTCACAATTAAAGCATCCGCATAAAGCATCCTTATCTGCTGATTATAATCTATCTTAGGGATTAAAGCAATGGTGATCTTGTTAAACCCTAGCTCATAGAGACTTTACCCACTTACTGCTTAACGGTGATTTATACATTAGTAGTCCACTTGTCCGACTATCCAATGGAATCAGAACATTATTTGTTGAATTATCTAGATTCACCTACTAGTCAACATGTTCAATAAACCAAAGGCAAATTTTCGTTAACTAGTTAAGCCAGAAGCATATCCTTAGCACGGTTTTAGCAGGACAATATTTGTGATTCTAATCATTCAGGGATGTATAAATTACTAACAGTGAGAGCTTCCTCCCGACATCTAGATTACTTGGTCCGTATCACTAGATCTAGTTGAATGATAGGTCGCATACAAAAGCATGTAAAAAGTATAAATTAATAAACATAAACAAGCATACGACGATAAATTAAGCAATCGAGATATAGGACAAAACCAAACATTCATATCATTCATAAAATGGCTAATACCACGAAAAGTATTAGCCTTCAAACATCATAATTAATACAAGAGTAATGCATTAGCAAGGATTAACTAACTGAGTTAACGAATGATACAAAACTGAATGATTACAAAAAGTTTAATAATTACACGATGTCTTACTATGGCTTGGAAAGCGTTGCGAGACTCTTCTGCTCTTTTTCTCCTCTGAAAATTGACCTTTTTTGGGGGTTAGGTATCGGGAATATATTAGCACACTAAAAAAACTAAAACTCGTTTTTTGAGTTTTGTGTAAATAGGGTCGGAGTCCGGTGTCGATACGGTCGTACCCAAGGTGTTGGATACGGCGTATTAGAGTTTCTTGGAGTAGGGACCACGTTTGATATTTTACAGAATATTTTATTCCCATAAAGCTTGAATACGGCGTATTTCCTTTCCTGGATACGGTGTATTGGTCTTGTGACCTTAGTGGTCTTTTGTGAGTTGCAATGCACAGATACGCCGTATCTTCCTTGATGGATACGGCGTATTGGAGGTCCAGAATAGAAATTCTTTAAAAATCTTTGTTTAAGCACCATAATGCGTGCTTTTTTAGTCACGTTTCACCAACTACTCCATAATTACTGTAATTCTCAAATACAAACAATTAATTAACAATTCTTTGCAATAATTATACAAAATGGGTTAATTACATGGGATTATTGATGCTATAAAATAGACGTTATTTGATGTCATCGCATAGAAAGTTCAATTTTAGTATTTTCGATAATAAAATTCTTAAAAGAATTAACTACCCAATTAATTACTAATAAGACTAAGATCCAACTTGAACGTGCCACCTGAATATTACCGAGGTCTGACCATCGTAAAACAATTGGGCAAGAGGTAAGCGACAACGTACTAATTGCATTGATAATGCAACCTCTTAATTTATGAGACATATGACTTTATGTAAAATCATATAGTAATTCCATGAAACATGTATTGCGCATCTTGTGCCTCGGGTCCGAGGTCCCTGCCAGGTGACTCGATTTTAATCCACCAAAAAAGAACTGCAAAAATGACCTGAGGTCTGACCAGAGATAATTTTTTTGCCATGGGTTGGTAAGGCCCTGAGGTCTGACCAAAGAGGCCAAACCAAATGCACGTGTTCTTAGGTTGGTCGGCATAGACTTAAAATTTTACATAGGGGTATTACACATAAGTTCATATAAACGAATGTCAAAAACGTGTACAAAGAAGCATGCAAACAACTTTGTAGCACAAGTTTAATAAAACTTATAATATTTGACATTATCGCATCATAGGTTCTCGGTAGCTCCATATGAACACACAAAGAAGCGGAGAAACAGGTCAGCGCGAAGCTTATTAAAAACCTGATTTCTTTAGGGAAGATAGACGACCCGCCTTAAACTTCTCGATTAGTTTGTTCATAATGGGTGAGCCTTACTTCCCAATGACTAATAATGTCCAATTTTAATTATTCAAGAAATCAAGTTTCATAATTTAATGTCTAGTTAATTATCTCCAAAATCAAGTTTTACACGAAACACATAGCAGGTCACAAGGAACTAAATCTAGGCGTGTGAATTAATAGACATTTAATATCATCTCGCTCTAAAAATATTAGTCCGTTTTGAAACATATTAGGCGTATAACAAGTCACATGGAAAACATATAGGCATATACACAGACTAAAAGTAAGATGACATAAAACAAGTAAACATGTAATTATCCAAGTTCTCGTAAGAGTCTTCCCTAATTGGAGAACCATAAGACCCTCACTAGGTTTTCATCTTAGTACCTAGATCGCCCCATGCATCATATAATATGATTGAGTAGGTCGAAAACAAAATCAAATTAAATAATTAAAAGATATACTTTCCTTATTTAAAAGATTTTATTAACTTATTTAAAACAAGATCTTTTAATCAAATAATTTGATTTAATTTCCTTTTAAACTAGATTTAAAAAGGTAATGATATCACCTAAATTAACTGATTAATTTACTTTTCATTTTAATCTATATTAAACAGGGAATGATATCAACTAAATTAATTAATTTATTAACTTTCTCTTTTAAACTTTATTAACAAATTTAATAATATCAAGATCTAGATCTAGTTATTTATTATTTATGACAAGGATTTGCATATCATTGTCATAATTTTTAAGAAAAACAATAAACAATTAAACAAAGCGGATCTAGCGAGTGAATTAATTTTAGGCGTGTAAATTAATTGAAGGTGTGTAACCCATAATACCAAAACGAGTTGGCTTGTGATGCCACTGTTGAATTTAATAACTAGTTAAACCATTAACTACGAGTACACAGCGGATGGATCTAGTTTCGATATTAAAGATTAACACACAAATAGAAAAGAAGAATTACTTACCTCTCGATCTTGATCTTGAAACAAATTAGTGGTTAAATTACCACCTCTAAGGATTCTCACGGACAAATCAACGTCAAAAACGAACGACATCAATTAGCAGCCTTGACTTCACGAACCTAACACCCTTGTGTTATAACCAATTACCAAACGCACCCTAATGAGCTTGAATCGAAAACCAAAGTAAAACCCTAATTAGGGTTTAAACCGAAAACCCTAATAACCGAAATTCGGTTAGGATTTTATAACCAAAACCAAAAACCCTAAATCGGGTTAAGTGTATCGTCGAGCTAGGAGAGAACACCAGAACAAACACCTGTGTGTAGATCTTGTTACGTCAAACTAGGAGAACAAGT
Source organism: Tanacetum coccineum (assembly GCA_026074375.1). Lineage (NCBI taxonomy): Eukaryota > Viridiplantae > Streptophyta > Magnoliopsida > Asterales > Asteraceae > Tanacetum > Tanacetum coccineum. The sequence continues at coordinate 10,277 of BQNB010050515.1, forward strand.
GAAAACCAAAACCATAAAGAGGGTGTTGGTCGAATTCGGAATCAATCCAAATTACTCTATAAGTATTAGTCCGGTTTTAAGAGTTTCATAAAATCTATATTTTGCAAATATTGACTAGACACAAGGCATATCACATATAAGCAATTAAAACAGACTAAAAATGGATTGAAAATTGAGGAACAAACTCTTATAATGAAAGCAGTAAATCACATAATGCCTCGAGTTCTCAAAAGAGTCTTCCCCAATTGGAGAACCATAAGACTCTCACTAGGTTTTCTGCTAAAGTGCCTAGATCGCCACATACATCATATAACATGATTGCGTGAGTCTTACAGCCGAGATAAAACAAGAATAGATTAACATAGCAACTTAATTAACATTTAATTTTTAATCTATACTTCTTTTTATCATTTTATGTTTGTGTTGATTCTAGGTTGGTTATTCATTTAGTTATGGCAAGGATTGCATGTCGTTGCCATAATTTTCAATAAAAACAATAAATGATCCAATTTCATGCAGCCCTAGCGTGTTTTAAATCGTATGTAATTCATAGATACTAAACTAATTGACTCGTGATGCCACTGTTGGAATTTAACAATCAAGTTAACCAATTTAACTCTAACGAGTACGCAGCGGATAGATCGAGTCTAGCATATACAATTAACATACATTATACACATAAGGAATGTAAAAGAGTAAATAGGAACATACCCTTGTAGACACCAGCAATAAATAGAAACCGAGAATAAGAAACGAGTGACTAAATGGCCACCTCTATGAGTGCTCACACAAACACGTCCAGAATGCTAGCCGTGCTTCACGTATACCCAAACACCAAGTGTAATAGCTTAACTATGGATCAATACCAAAATAAGCCGAAAAACAGTTCTGTCCGAGATCCTTTGTCACCCGAGAACCAAAACCTTTTGTTGTCCGATATCGGACAACATTGTGTCCGATCTGTTTTTCTGCTTTGTCCGAGAACGATCAGGAAAGAACCAAAACGAGTTTCAACCCTTGTCACGCCTTGACAAGTTGTAAACCATATCACTAGGGGAATCAATAACAGCTTATAAACACTTGTAGATGTTATCTAGAAGATCACAAGTAATAGATTAAAAGCTATGAACCCTAATTAGGGTTTATAGATTTGGTTTGATTAAGGGAAAAGAATGTAGATAATTTATGTGTTTCTTGAGGTTGTAATTCGTGAGAATGACCTGGGGTGAAGGCTTTAAATAGCCTCTACAACCCTACTCATGATAAGAGTAAAACTCTTCTCATGATAAGGCTCAAACTCTCCAAACTCAAGTCTTATCACATTCCATCTTCCCTTCTTATCAACAATGAACCTAGACATTCATGGAACCCTTCTAGATCCTTCATTAGCCGGCCAAAAACATTTAGGACAGCCTTAGGATAATGTCTAATTCGTTTTTGTCCTTTTGGTTTACATTCGGAAGTGTACGTGAAATTAAAACGCATTCTAAATGTTTTAACGTGTGTGCCCCCAATAGGCTCACACACTCCTAGTCGTACTCGGCTAGTTCAACTCACATAATCCAACAGCTCCCACTTGGGAGTTGGAGTAGCAGACAGCTCATACACTAACGACGGAAACGTCTAGCAACACTCACATTCGTTTTTAAAACTAGAAGTGTCTGAGATCAAGTTTCATAAACATTCTCAGTAGCATGGTTATTTTGTCTTGCTATAATCATCCCTTTGTTCAAATACCGTTAAACCATGGATATGGATCCTAACTCATTCCATATAGTTTAACCATTTAGATTCTCGTTATAGAATTCAATACAGATATACCAAATGTAATCAAGAATCATCTTGCATTACCCTTTGGGTTCGGCCAAACAATTATCTGATTAATTCTGGAGAGGCGCCAAGGTATTATTCTGCACATATCAAGTGGAGGAACAAATTCTTTGTTGAATACAAGTGTTGTGAATGCTGCTTCACATCACTTCCAATAATAGTCTTTATAACTACCATTTTCAGGACAGCGTTTGACATAGAATTAAAAAGTGATATCCACACATACCAGAACTTGTTTGTATTCTCAAGTCTAAGGATGACTTAACTAACCATTTTCAAATTTTACTTATGACAACGGATCCATAAAGTAAACATTCGAAGGTTGGGGTGTCCAATACGCATCCCTTGTGAGTAACATATGAGTTTGGTGGGAACCTTCCATATATTCAAAGAATATAACCAACACTCACATTTGCCTTATGTAACAATACTCCCATATTGTTAACCGACAATGGACTTATTTAGAATGATAAATCATTCAAGGATTAAATATGCAAATATAGGACAAACAATTGTTATATGAATGATAACAAATACCTCGTATCTTTATTCATCAGAAAATAAAATTGTCTTACAATCCCAATTATCCAAATGACTAATAAACACAGATTTACATGAAACTACTAGCTGGAAGCATTCCAATATTCCTAGTAAGTTCTGAATGCTTTGGAAAAGCCAACGCTTTTGTAAACGGATCAGCTAAGTTGTCATCTGTGTGAACTTTTTCTAACTTTATGTCACCAAATTCAATAACTTCGCGGAGGTAGTGAACTTTGGCACGGAAATGTCTAGCACCTTTAGTGATTCCAGACTCATTAGCTATAGCGATTGCTCCAGTATTATCACAATACATATTAATGGGTTTTTCAATTATGGGAACAACACCAAGCCCAGAAATGAATTTCCTAACCCATACGGCTTCCTTAGAAGCATCAAAGGCAGCAATATACTCAGCTTCTGCAGATGAAGTAGCGAAAATGCTTTGCTTGGCACTCTTCCAATCAACAGCACCTTCATTCAAAACGAACACATATCCAGTCTGAGACTTGAGGTCATCAGCATCCGTCAGATATCCAGCATCAGTGTAGCAAGAAACCCTGAGCTCTCGTTTTAGATCACCTCCGTAAACTAGAAACATGTCCTTAGTATTCCTGAGATACTTCAGAATGTTCTTAACAGTAGTCCAGTGAAGATCACCTGGATTCTGTTGGAATCGGCTTGTTATGTTCTGAGCGAACGCAACATCAGGGCGAGTACATCTCACAACATACATAATAGAACCCACAACCGAGGAATATGGAACATTTTACATGCGCTTCAACTCAGCAGGTTTAGAGGCACCTTGTGATTTACTCAATCTAAGCTTTTCTTGCATGGTCCATGTGAAATCGCTTTAAGATTTTCTTGATATAAGCACTTTGACATAAGCCAATCAACCGTCGTGATCTATCTCTGTAGATCTTGATTCCAAGAATATATGCAGCTTCACCTAAATCTTTCATAGCAAAACACCTTCCAATGTAGGATTTTACATCTTGTAACATTATAATGTTGTTTCCCATGATCAATATGTCATCGACATACAAGATTAGGAAAGTGACATTACTCCTACTAGCTTTTAGATATACACATGGCTCATCGTGATTTTGAGTGAAACCAAATTTCTTTATTTCATCATCAAATCGTTTATTCCATTGCCTTGATGCTTGCTTAAGCCCATAAATGGAACGCTTCAGCTTGCATACTCGGTTTGGATATTTTGGATTGACCAAACCTTTAGGTTGCTCCATGTAGACCTGTTCGGAGAGATATCCATTGAGGAAGGTAGTTTTGACATCTATTTGCCAAATGTCATAGTCATAAAACGCGGTTATGGCTATAAGAATCCTAATAGCTCTAATGTCTGCAACAGGAGAGAAGGTTTCCTCTTAATCAATCCCTGGGGTTTGAGTATAGCCCTTCGCCACAAGACAAGCTTTATAGGTGTGTACAGATCCATCTATGTCGGTATTCTTCTTGAAGAGCCACTTGCTACCAACGGTTTTGCCGTTAGGAGGAAGATCAACTAAGTCCCAAACTTCATTGTCTTTCATGGATTGCATTTCCACATTTATAGCATTCAACCATTTATCAGACTCAGGGTCTAACAATGCAGCTTTATAGTTAGTGGGTTCACCAAGATCCCCTAACTCATGCTTCTCAGCATCGATGTATAAGCATATACGATCTGGGGCATGTCTTGTCCTTGTGGACCTACGAATGGGAATGATATCACTTTAAGGTTTATCTATTTCTAGATCATCCTCTTCATGATGTAAGCTAGTGTCTATAGAAGGATGTGTATCTTCTTCTTGAATAATTTCAAGATCTTCTAGACTCCCACTTGCTTCTTGAGTTATAAGACTATTCTCTAGGAATTCAGCATTCCGAGCAACAAGTACTTTGTTCTCGGGTGGGTAGTAGAAAGAATAACCCATTGTTTCCTTTGGGTATCCTATAAAGATACACTTAATAGATCTGGGTTCTAACTTGTCAGGCTTGGTAAGAGTATCTCGCTTAACAAGTGCCTCACAACCCCAGACTTTTAAGTAAGACAGCTTAGGGGCTTGCCCATGCCATACTTCGTATGGTGTCTTTTCAACCTTCTTAGTTGGAACCATATTGAGAATGCGTGCAGCAGTCTCAAGAGCATAATCCCAAAAGGACTTTGGAAGAGTTGTTTGACTCATCATGGATCGAACCATATCTAGTAGGGTTCTATTTCTCCTCTCTCTGACACACCTTTGTGTTGGGGAGGTAAGGTTGAGTACGATGGTGCGATAATCCCATGATCCTGAGATGATCCAAAACTCTTGATCTTATACTCGCACCACGATCAAAACGTAGGCGATTTATGGTCTTGCCGTGTTATTTTTATACTTCATTTTGAACACTTTAAAAGTTTGAAACACTTCATGTTTATGTTTTAGCAAGTAAACTTAACCATAACGACTAAAGTCGTGAGTGAAAGTGACGAAGTAGCTGAGATCACTTGCCTTGAAGTGATCTTAAATGGGCCAAAGACTTCGGTGTGTAGTAGTCCGAGTAAGTCTTTGGCCTCTTCCACTTGATGTGTGTATGGTTGTCTTGCCATCTTTCAGACTCATAAAAAGGAAGCATTTTTCAAAAAGCCCTAAGGTAAGTTGAATTAAGAAGTCCCATGTGTTGCAACTTTTAATGCGTTTCTTGCTGATGTGTTCCAAGACGACAATGCCACAAGAGAAGCAGGGTCAAAGTCTAGCTGGCTCTTTAGTTGCTTACAGTATTTATTGAACATTCATTTGCATAAGATTAGACAATCAATTTCAAAAATATTAACTATAACTTGGGATAGCACTAATTAATCCATGTTATTCCTAGAAACTTGAATTGTATTTATCACGAAGCGGTTGAATAAAAAAACCATCTTCGTACATAACGGGATAATGAAAATTACTCCCTTTAGTAATAGTAAGGGCCAAATAAAAATGATAATTGTTCAAAACATATCTAATCCGCTTGGGTGAGATAATTCAAAGTTGCCAATTGTTCTACAGCTTACGTTGACCATTGCCCTCGTACAAGCTAAGTGCCCCGGCTTCAGTTTCTACTTGCCTTAGACACTGCGTTGTATTACAAATTGAGTCCATACAGTGTCATAGATCCCATGATCTATTAAGGAAAGTATTGAGTTCTATAAAGTTGATACCTGAATCCACCACCAGCTCGAGCTGCGTTCTTTTTCTTCTTTAGCAACTCGGCAAATATACTGAGGACAGTTCATATTCCAATGTCCTGTCTACCACACGCTGACAGATTGAGTCTTTTCGGGATCTTCCCTCTTGGGTGGAGGGGGAATCTTAGGCTTGGGAGCATAAGCGTGCTTATTTTTTCCATTCCCTTGATTTTGTCCCCTAGCAGCCTTTGAGGGTTGCGGTTTGTTGTGCTTTTTGCCTTTCTGGACTTTACCAGGTCAAATAGCATGTAGAGCAGGAGCGCTGTTTTTGGGCAGATTAAGAGTTTGCTCATGGAGCTTTAGCATAGCATGCAACTCGTTAACAGTCTTTCACAGGGCTTTGCATTGTTGTTAATCCGCACAAAACCATCAAATTCCTTGGTGACGATAAGAATAAGACTCACAGCAAGGCCAAGTGTCACGGGGTGCCCCAAACGCTCTAGATTGTCAATATAGACCTTCATTTTTAGAACATACGAGCTAACTGACTGCCCTTCTTCCTGTTTACAGGCGTGAAAATCACGCATAGTCTGAAGAAGCTCCTGCTCTGCTTGTTGGGCAAACAGAGTTTTTAATTCCTTTAGCATGTCATTAGCATGGAGATTTTCCAGATTTCGTTAGATCTCTGACTCCATGGTCATGAGCATGAGTCCAGCAATCTCTTTTGATCCTTTAACCCAAACAGTATGAGCTGCAAGGATTTCAGGAGCAACATGCTGACCCGCAGGAGCTACAGAAGCAGGGGGAAGTGGCTGCTCTAGGTAATTCAACTTATCATCAATTGATAGTACAATCCTAAGTTGTCTATACCAATCAATAAAGTTGGGTCCAGTCAGTTTTTGCTTCTCGAAGAAGCCCCTGAGCATCACGAATTGTTAGTTGAAGAGGTTAGTCCATCTACATTAGATAAAGTTCAAATTGTAGTATTGTCGATTATTAAATTCTTAAAGGAATTTAACTACCCAATTAATTACTCATAGGACTAAGATCTCTAACTAGGAACCTACAATTATTACAAGGAAGGTTGACAAAGTGTAAACAAGTAGGGCAGTGGGAATGCGACGAGCGTTTAATTGCTTGGATGCAAATCTTAGGATTTATGAGACTAATGACATTAGTAATCTTATAGGTAAATGTCTATAGGCATATTTTGTCTCATATTATGCCTTGGGTCCGTGGTCTGACCAGGAAAATCGATTTAAGTCCACCAAAATTGAACGTGCGAAAATTGCTATAGGTATGTCCTATGGAAAAAATAATGCCGCACATGGGGTTGGCAAGGCCCTATAGGTCTGACCAGAGGAGGTCAAGCCAAAATGCACGTGTTCTAGGTTTGGCTGGCATAGAATTAAAACTTTAATATTTAAGGGTTCACTTAAATGTGTACAAGTTGTGTACAAGATGCATGCAAAACAACTTGTAGCACAAAGTTAGAAACATTTGTTAACCATCTTGGTATAGACAATACCACACAATTTTGTCAAATGTTCACGGTAGCTCCATTTAGGATGCACAAAGAAGCGGAGAAACAGGTCAGCGCGAAGCGTATTAAAAACATGACTTTTATTTTGGTGGATATTACTTAACCGCCGTGAACCGTACTTCCAATTGACTAATAATGCTATTGTATGTTAAGAAACCACTTTTGTTAACATCAGTTTTATTGATGCCAATATGGTGGGATTACAAGTTGATCAAATCCAACTATATTTGTACTCCTACTTAGTACGTAGACAAGTAATTCCAATTAATTCCCTTTTTTGCGAGGCAGTAGTGGGCGGGGAGAAAATTAAGATCACTTCAACCCCATATGGCGCAGTAATACTTAAAAGCTTCTCAGAAATGAAATTTCTTAGTATTTATGTCCGATTAATTTGTCAAAAAACCCGGTTATCGCTATTAAACAATTAACTGGTACAAAGAATAATAATTTGTGTGTAATATTAGACATGTTAAATCCTAAATTACTCTATTTGTATTAGTCGGTTGTTAAGAGGTTCATAAAATCTATATTGTTGCAAATATTAACTAGTCAAAATGGCTTTTATCACTTTAAGCAATTATAACATACTTAAAAAATGGATTGAAATTTTGAGTTCAAACTCTTATATTCGAAAAGCAGTAATTCACTTAATGCCTCAAGTATCAAAAAGAGTCGTCCCCAATTGGAGAACATATGACTATCATAGGTTTTCTGCTAAGGCCTAGATCGCAACTTATCATCATATAACATGAATTGATGAGTGTCTTTTCTGCCGATAAAAAACAAGAATAGATTAACATTAGTAACTTATTTAACATTTATTTTTTATCTATTCTTCTTTTTATCATTATTTGTTGGTGTTGTTTCTAGTTGGTTATTTACATTTTGTTATGGAATAGGATTTGCATGTCGTTCCATAATTTTCTTTTGAATAAATCTTTAAATGATCCAAATTTCATCTGCCTAGACGTGTTTAAAAAATCGTATGTATATCATAAATTACTAAACTAATTGGCTCGTAATGCCACTGTTGGAATTTCACAATCAAGTTAACCAATTTTAACTCTTACGAGTACGCAGCGGATAGATCTAGTCTAGTATAAATAATTTAACATACATATAAAACACAATATGGGACTTGAACAATAAATAGGAACATAACACTCTAGGACACCATGCAAATAAATGAAAACATGATTGAGAAACGAGTGGTCTAAGTTGTCACCTCGACGAGTCCCCACAACAAACACGTAAACAAAGCTCGGCACGGATGCTAGTCCTAATTCACGTGTATCGCAATAAAACTTTGTATGCTATACTTCTATTAACCAATCACCATAAAACACCCTTGCTAATGAACGATATTACAGAAAGTAAATTAGGGTTTTGGTCTTATTACGGTTGTAACGAAATAGCACAGTTAAAACGAAATACACCAAAATCTACCCCTAATCGTTTCTAATGGTTGTACACTCATTGTCAACTGTAACCACGAACTCCACTACTGGAACTGCTTTGGGATCAAATCACAATTCGATTAACCCTAAATTGGATCAACCGAATTAGAGCAGTAGGATAAAAGTGAACCGAAAATAACTTAACCCTAATAAGGGTTTAGTGGTTGCGGCTGTTTTGTGGAGAAGAGGAGTGGAACTGATTTCTCTAATTTTCTAAGGTTGTGTTTCATGATTTATGAGCTAGGGAGTGGGCTGTTATTAGCCACTAATCCCTACTCATGATAAGGATGTGAAATACACCTACCATCGTTATCACAATCTATTACTCCTCTTTCTTCCTTCACTTAATTGAACCTAGACACTTTTCCCAGAACCTATCTCTAGCTTACTTTGTCGGCCAAATCATAAGGATATCTATGGGATTCTTGTCTAAGTCATTTTGTGTCTAAACGGTTTACATTAGATTCGTTTCGTGAAGTAACATAACGCGCTCTAAATGTTTTATCGTGTGTGCCCCCAATAGGCTCACACACTCCTAGTCGTGCATTGCTATCCAACTACCATTCAATCCAACAGATAAAACCAGCCTTTGCTTCCGCTTGCACAATCTTCTGTCCCATATCGTTCCATCAATTCTTGAAGCGTGTCACAGTGTCAATTAGTTTTGTCCAAGGTCTTAATTCAACAACTATCTCCACCTTTCAATCCTTGGACCATTGTTGCTTGATACTTATAAAAAACTTGCACGATACTTATAATAAGAGATTGACCCAAAAACTATTCCTTGAGACCACTTTTTCCCCGCCTTTCTTGATATTTTAGGCAGATATGGGTGAGCGACTACATACACCATAGAAATTGTTGTAAGAGTTTCGACTGACGAATCTGAAATAATGTACACTTGACTTTTAGTTAATTTAATTTTTGATTATCAAGTATCCTAGTCTCAATAATCAACTCACAAACACACAACAACAAAATTTAAGCGAGTTTCAAAATGGTCAGTGAGCTATAGATGATAGTTGATACGCTCCCGAATACGCTATACGTAAATATATATATAGTATATAAGGATTATATCAAATAATAGTATAGTAAGTATTTTCCGTCGGGTTTGAGAAACAAACTTTTAACCAAAGTTGTCTCAAAAACCTCTCGGGTCGTTTTCCCTCGACGAAGCGTGAATTGAAAATCGGTTAAGTCCGTGATCGCGCGTTTTGAATGGTTTCAAAGATTTTTGATTTGGGTTTTCTAAATCCTACTAAATATAAATGACAAGTAGATAAATGCACGAAAACAAGTAAACAAGAAATGAAAATTAAACACGTAAGCATTAAAACGTAAACGAGAATTAAAGAAAACGCGAAATAAATCCTAAATTATCAAAAATTAATCCTAAAATTATTTTTCTACTTTTTCCAATCCTAATTTACTAACTAATAATAAAAAGCTAAGGAAATTCTAAAACGAGGGTACTTAAAGCTTAAAAACGAAGAAAACGAGAACGGGAACGAAATCCCGTTCTTTAAAAAGTGAAATTTCAAAATATTAACCCTACGAAAGTAAATTTCAAACCTAAGCCTAAAATATGATAAAAGAAAATTTTATAAAAAAGAATTTTATTTTTTTGATTATTTTTCTATTTTTTATGATTTTTTAAAGTTTTTAATAAAATAAATTCACGAAAATTATAAATCTTTGAAAGAAAAATCCTAGAAAATTTCTGAAAATAGCTGATTATGAGTAGAATGCAGGAAAAATTAAACCTACTAATAAGCTAAAACGAATAAGCCTAGAAAAAGCTAATTAGCACACGAAGTGCTTATAAGGAAAAGAGTTCAAAAAGATGTTAAAAGAATAAAATGTGCACCCTAGGACGTAAAAGTCCCAAGGGCACGTTGGTTTGTGAGTGTTGTGTTAAGGCTTTGAAAAGGGTTGAAACTAGGTTGAGGTCAGGGGTTCGAGCCTTGCTCACCCCTGACTTCCTTGGTTTCCCCTTTTTTTATTTTTGAAAACTTGCAAAAGCAATCTTGTAAAACAGCTTATAAGGAACATTTTTTATAAAAGAAACTTTTTGTGAAAATCTATGAATAAGCTGGAAAATAGCTTATTAGGGTGACAAAAAGCACTTATTGAACTAGGTACAACATTTAGGTTTGGGCTACTATTTGGGCCAGGTTTATTTGTTTTTGGGCTCGGAAATGGATTTATAAGGGTAAAAATTATACACTTAACGACCGAAAGTTAGAAATAACGATGTTGGGTTTTTTTAGGACTTTTGGGTGGAATTTGTGTTATCATAATGGTATTTTGGGTAATTTCAAGGTTTATGGTCCCACCAATTTAAGGGTTGACCATGGTTGACCTTAGGTTGACTTTTGTTGACCATAGCTTGATAATTTCTGGCTCTTGTGCACTCTTTCCTCTTCATGTTTGGCTTTGTCCGTTTTTGCTTTGATTTTGTCCATTTCTTTAATATCCGTACCTGTACATACACAAACACAAAACAAGCATATATTTGCCATTTTTATTATATTTTTGGTCTTTTGGGTTCGTTTTACAAGGTAAAAGGTATGTGTAAAATAGCACATACCAAGACCCCGGCAAGTTTCTTATTCCATGTGATTTTCCGGAGATAGTTGAATGCTTAGCCTTGGCCAATCTTGGTGCAAGCATCAACTTGATGCCTCTTTCCATATGGAAGAAGCTCTCACTCCCCGAACTTACTCCTACTCAAATGATTCTTGAACTTGCAGACCGATCGACTACTAGTCTATTCGGTATTGCCGAAGATGTCTTTGTAAAAGTAGGAAAGTTCCATTTTCGGCCGACTTTGTAGTCGTTGATTATATTGTCGATCCTCGGGTTCCCTTAATTCTCGGGAGACCCTTTTTGAGGACGACACGTGCTTATTGAATTGATGTTTAACTTTAGAAATAACTCTCCCTTGATGATGAAGCCATAACCTTTAAAGTTGGTCAAAGTTCGAGATACTCCTACAATGACGCTGAATCGGTTAATCAAATCGATGTCATTGACGTTTCATGTGAGGAGTATGCTCAAGAAGTGCTCGGATTTTCGGATAGTTCTACGAGTGGCAATCCCACTCCGTCTTTAGATCCTATCCTTTTTACTTCTTCCCCCTCTCTCACTCCTTTTGAGGAAGGTGACTTCATTTTGGAAGAGATCGAGGCTTGTCATACAAATGATTCGATTCCACCGGGAGTTGATGATGCCGACTTTGATCCGGAGGGAGATATTCGTCTACTTGAAGAATTATTAAACGATGATCCATCATCTCCTCTCCCTCCGAAAGAACTTAATTTTGAGGAACTTAAAACGATAAAATCTTCTATTGATGATCCTCCGGAGCTTGAGCTCAAGGATTTACCGTCTCATCTTGAATACGCATATTTAGAAGGAACCGATAAATTACCCGTTATAATTTCTAAAGAGTTAAAAAATGAAGAAAAGGCCTCAATTTTAAAGGTTATTAAGTCACACAAACAGGCCATCGCATAGAAAATATTTGACATTAAGGGCATAGACCCTCATTATTGTACTCACAAGATCATAATGGAAGATTGACTTCAACCAACCGGTTCAACATCAAGAGGTGTGAATCCAAAAATTCATGAGGTTATCAAAAAGGAAGTTGTCAAACTCCTTGATGCCGGATTGATTTACCCTAATCTCTGATAGCCCCGTGGGGAGCCCGTCCATTGTGTGCCTAAAAGAGGGTTGGCAAGACCATAGTTGAAAACGAAGATAAAGAGTTAATTCCTACTATGATTAGTTACGAGATGGCTGTTTGTATCGATTACTAAAAGCTTAATGATGCCACTAGTAAAGAACATTTCCCGTTGCCTTTCATGGACCAAATGCTAAAACGTTTAGCAGAGAACGAATACTTTGCTTTTTAGATGGATTTTCCAGATATTTTCAAATTCCAATTGACCCGCAAGACCAAGAGAAGACCACCTTCACTTGCCCTTATAGGACGTTTGCCTACCGACGTATACCTTTTGGTTTATGTAATGCTCCGGGAACGTTCCAAAGTTGCATGATGGCCATTTTCCACGATATGACCGAGGAAACAATGGAGGTTTTCATGGACGATTTCTCGGTCTTCAGGGATTCTTTCTCATCATGCCTCTCCCATTTAGACAAAATGCTAAAACGATGCGATGACACTAAGTTATAAATTGGGAGAAATGCCATTTTATGGTAAAAGAAGGCATTGTTCTAGGACATAAGATTTCAAAGTCCGTGATTGAGGTCAACAAAGCTAAAGTTTATGTTATAGCTAAACTCCCTCATCCGACTTCCGTCAAAGGCGTTCGAAGTTTTTTAGGTTACGCCGGGTTCTATCGTCGATTTATTCAAGATTTTTCTAAAATCGCCCTGCCAATGACTCATCTTCTTAAAAAAGAAACCCCGTTTGTTTTCTCGAATGAATGTATTGAAGCATTTAATATGCTTAAGAAGAAGTTAACCGAAGCCCCGATTTTAGTTGCCCCCGATTAGGACCTACCATTTGAAATTATGTGCAACACTAGTGATTACGCGGTAGGTGCAGTCTTGGGGCAACATAAGACCAAACATTTCCTGCCTATACACTATGCTAATAAGACCATGACGGATGCTCAAGCACATTACACTATGACGGAGAAATAATTATTAGCCGTAGTGTATGCTTTCGAGAAATTTCGGCCTTACTTAGTCTTATCAAAGACTAAAGTGTATACGGACCACTCGGCTCTTAAGTATCTTCTTGCTAAGCAAGATGCTAAGCCGAGATTGCTCTAATGGATTCTCCTACTCCAAGAATTCGATGTTATTATTCGTGATAAAAAAGGAGCGGAGAATCTCGCGGCCGACCATTTATCA
>BQNB010050515.1:25207-41471 GCA_026074375.1 Tanacetum coccineum
CAAAAATTTAATATACTTAGCTTAATAGCCTATATATAAATAATATATATATAACCAATAACTAAAATATCAAATAATAGTAAGAGTAAGTATTCTGTAAGGTTTTTAAGAAAATTACTTTTAACCAAAGTAAAATTCAAAACCTCCCGAGTCGTATCCCGACGAAGCGTGAATTAAGAATCGTGATTAAGTTTGTGATCGCGTGATTTGAATGATCAATTTTTGACTTTTGGGTTTGGATTCTATTTCTACTAATGCAAAAACAAATAAAAGCAAGCAATAATTAAAGCAATTAAGATTTAAGCACGAAAACGATAACGGGAATCTAAAACCGAGCCTTAAAAATCTAAATTATCAAATTTTAACCCTAAAAATGCAAATTTAATTTTTAAAATTTCTATATGATTAAAAATAATTTTTGAAAAAAGGATTATATTTTTTTGAATTTTATTTTATTTATTATGAATTAAAAACAGTTTTAATCTAAAAATATTATAAAAAATATTAAACTAATTTAGAAAAATCTGAAAAATTCTTGAAAAATACTTTGAACAATTCTAATCATAGGAAAAATAAATTGGTTCAAACAGCTTATTTGAATAAGCTGTAAATAAGCAAAATAAGGCTGAAAGGCTAAACTGGGAAAAAGTTGATAAAAGGAAAGTAGTGGAGATACTTAACGAAAAAGTCCCAACGGCGCAGTGTTAAGTATGTGTGCGTGTGAAGGGGAGGTCACAGGTTCGAAACCTGTGACATCCTTTATGAAAACATTTTTTTAAATTTCTTTTTTAAAACAACTAAACTTAAGACCAAAATAAGCAACTTTAAAAAAAGTACTTTTGACATATCTTAAAAATAAGTTAGAAATAAGCTAACAAAAGTGTGGTTTTTAAACTAAGTGACAATTTGCTAAAACTGTTTGGCTTTTTAAACACAATAAGCAAATGGACAAGCAAATGGGCTACAAACAGATTATTACTAAACCCTAATAAGCATAAAAGACTTAAAATAAGCAACTAAAATAAACTGAAAAGGACTTAAAAGCTTTAAGACAGTAGGCTCAAAACCAGGCTTTTTAAAGGACTTGACCAATATTTTAAGCTAAAAATAAGAACAAATAAGTACATGAAATAAGCTATAAACTAAAAACAGATTAAGTTTGACATCTAAAGAACACATGAAAATAAAAATTTAGAAAACTGGTTTAGTGAATAAGCTAGAAAAAGACTTTGAAAATCGACAGACTAACTAATGTTTTTGTATTCTAAAAGACAATTAAGCTAATTACAGACCTAATAATAAGCTAGTAAAAGAAAGCTAAACCTCAAAATAAGCTTAAACAGATTGAGCTTATATTACAATAAGCTTGTGCACTGATTTTCAGACCCAAAAACTAACATTAACTAATCTAAATTTGATGATTGAAATTGACCTTTTCAGCTTTAAAACTAAAATAAACACTAGGCAGATTTAATACCAAAACCACAGATGACAATAAACACTTAACCAACTCTATTTTACCGCATTTTAGAACCAAAATGAAGGCATAAACAAGACTTTAAAACAACTTTTAAGCAAAACTAAATATAAGCAGTTTGAATAAGTTTTAAGCCCACAAATTCTAGGATTAGATAGAAACTACCTTAAAACTTGATAAGACTTGCAAAAACTTATTGAAAACTGATTATAAGGCTAAGTTTAAGCTTAAAAAAGTTGTCTTGATGACCCAAAAACAGTTTTAAAACTCATTTGACCCATTTTAGTTCTTAACCCAAACACCCCTTTAAAAATTTCAAAACCATTTTAAGCTTGATTTCCACTATTTTAAGCTAAGATTTTTAAAAACAGATGATGAACAATGGATATTAAGCACTAATAAGCAATAAGAACACAGAGATAAGCACTTAAAATAAGCAAATAAGAATGAGCAGTTTTAAGCTAAAATTAACAGTTTTAATGAAAAACACGAACAAAGAAGATTTAAACTATGAGCAAGCATAAATAAGCAATAAAAATCAATAAAAAGCAGTAATAAGCACTATAATCAGTCTAATAAGCAAATAGTAACTAAGTTATAAAAGTGAAAATGAAAACATACAAAGTCCTTTGCTTAAACAAGGACATAAACTGCTCTTAGAGCTTATCAACAAGCTCTAGCTTGTTTGAAAATAAGCCCCAAGTTTGGCTTATCTTCCAATTAAGCTGAGGTATTTTTTGGGTGGAATTTTGGTGAAATAAGCTTAAACTCTTAAAAGCTATATAAAAGTCTATGTTTCTTTATTAGAACAGATTAAACAAGAGCTTATGAAGCTTATCAAACATTTTCAAAGCTTATAATTCATTAACACAAGAAAAACATATTTTAATAATAAAACTTAAAATTTCATTAAACTTAAAAACTTTTACAATACTTAAAAGAAAGTACAATAAGCTGATTAAAAAGTTGTAAAATACAATAAATGGCTAGTCTAAAAATGACTACTCCCCTAATGTATGAAAACACACTATTTATAGCCAAATTGAGAAGCTATTGATCCTTGAGGTGTGTTTCTTGTGTGAGTGCTCTCCAAGCCATAAATCTGAGCCCTTGAATACTTCATTGTGCTTCTTTAAATTCATCATAGCCCTTGATTATGTTCCAACCAATCAATTGGCAAGGGATTGCCAACGTGGTTGTCTTTTTCTTGAAGGAATGGGTTAAATTGGGTTGTCATGTTGTGGGGAAGAAAAGGTTAAGATGGGTTTGTTGTTTGGTTGCAGGGTAGGACAGGGATGATGAATAGTGACAGTGGGTTTGGCGGGAAAAGGTTTAAGGGTACTGTTTGTTTAATTTGTAACGGGGTTAAGGGTAAAGGACTAATGGTGTAAATCATAAGGACTAATTGTGTTAGTCGGTGTAAAAGGTTTAAAGGGATTATGGTTAAGTGTTTGTTAGGCTTTTGGTTTGGGCCGGTTTGGTTATGGATTGGATTTGGACTTTTTAGCTTATAAGTTTTAATGATAAGGGCTTAATGGGCTGGCCAGGCCCATTAAGTGGGTGCGGGTTTTCCCATTTAAGATGCACGTGTCTTTGGCTTCGACTTTTCACGCTCTTTCTAATCCTGTGCTTGGTTTTGTCTGTTTTGCTTTTGTTTTTATCCTTTAGTGAATATCCGTTACCTGCACATCATAAATCACAAAACACACAAATACAATGCATTTTTGATATATTTTAGTCAATTTAGGCTCGTTTTTATAGGTCAAAGGTATGTGTAATTAAGCACATACCATACAAATTTCTTCCCAACCATACCAAAGATAGAAAATTGACACAATACTCGGGAAATACATACTTTACACTTTAAGAAACTAGCAACTGATAAATGGACATAATCTAACAGTGTAGCCTAAGGTGTAAAGATGTAACAAAACAAATAGTTGGTGTTATTCCTAAAGGATTGGCTCTATTGGTTTTTCTAGGGGTATCTTATTCTTAAGATGAGAGTAAACAAAAGGGTTTATACGGTTGATTTAACTAACCAGTGTAGTTAGTTAATAAAACAACATATATAGGCTTTTTGGGTGTAATCCTAAAAATTAACCAATTTAAACAAGTTACTCCATCTAAATCCATAGTACTCATTATTGTGATCTCGAATAGATATACCAAGCAAAATTCTAAAGTCTACAACATCACCGGCATACTCATATTTTATGGAATTTGAGTAAACATTTAGAAACGGATAAGGTTAAATCCTTACAATATCTAATAAGGGTTATTTTGTGCAGGTTATGTATCAAGTAATTTCACAAAACTATGCTTGATTTTTTTTAATTTGAGCATAATTTAAGCATTTTAGTGTGAAAAATAGGACACGTATCATTCTAATTCCCATCCTCCTACTTGAATTATACAACGTCCTCATTGTATAGATAAAATATTAAAAATGGGAATTAAAAAGAATTAGAATGAGAAACTCCCCTCATATTTTGCTCGATAGATTTTATGAGCAATGATGTGTGTTGAACATGCGTCTGAATGCCAGCATGACTACAATCACATATAGGATTTCAGATGATTGATACTTCACCAACTTCGTCGATTTCTAGCGAGGTCTTGTGCAAAATATAGAAAAAAACATGCAAAATCTTATCTCGGGTATCTACGATTAATTTAAATAATCTAAATAAACTGTAAAGGAGATCAATACGCCGTATCCATAAACTGGAATACACCATATAGAAACCTGTAAAAAGTATCTAAATACGGGCCAGTCTGTTGAATACGCCGTATCATGTGCATGAATATGCCGTATTGACATAACTGACAATAATGTTTGAAGTGCATAAAAATAAAGGACCTATAATGTCCAGACATTCAATACGTCATATGGTATGGAGCGGATATGTCGTATTGATGTCTGGGAAAACAGACTCGATAAAAATAAATAACAATCCAGGTTGTCTCCGAGGAAGCACTTTTGTTTACAGCGAAGTCTTTAAGTTAGACTTTTTCCTTCAGCTTCTTTTCATTCCATCTCATGCACATTAATGTGCCCGTTTCTGAGTCATTCTTCCATCTCCGCATCTCGGACATATTCAGCTCCTAAGTTCAAGACCCCCTTAAAGAAACTCTTGAGCTTTTGGTACGAGTGCGAGACCCCATTCATCTTATCTTCTTTACTTACCTTCGGTAATGATGGGATCTTGTTGCATTGTTCATTAGTGTGGTGTTTAAACCTCGAATGTGACCGCACCATTTAGTAAGTTACACTTTTATTATCATTGTAAATGGTAATCATTCCATCAAGCCATTTTGCATTAATCCCAACTTCTCTCAAAAACGGTTCGCCAAAAATAACATCGCCCATTTCTTCATCACAATAAGCATACATATCTTCTAAAACTACAAAATCTGTTAAGATAGAAAAAGTTCTAACAAAGATAGGTATGTTCATTAAGGCTCTAACTACATTGTTCCCCTTGTATTCCAATTTGTCCTTCCTTATAGAATTATAAAACTTTTTGGACATTACATTTACGTACAAGATAGGGAAAAAATTAGCATGTACAAATTCAAAACCTATCATGCAAGAGAACTTAAAGTTGTGGGCATAATCAATACGGATCTTCTTATCGTGGTCGCAATCATTAGGGTATCTAAATTTTTTTCTAACCATTCTAGTATTATTCTAGCTCTAAATTCCTCAACTATCTCACCTTCCTCAATGGTGGGCATTAAATCATCAACTTGATCTATCCTAAGCTCTAATGGTACATTAAGATCATTTAGTTCTATGTAATCCTCGAAGAAAGGGTCTAATGATCTATTCAACACCAAAGTCTCTCCTATTGGCCTTGCTTTTAAATCAAGTTCCATTCTTTCTCTTAAACCTAACATGTAGACCCTCTTAGTTACGCTACTAGCAGGTTTAACACTTTTGAAAATTATTCTTTCTTCCCCAACTCTCAAAGTAATATTTCTTTTGAAAACATCAATCTTAGCATGGGCGGTAAACAAAAATGGTCTTTCGAGGATCAAGGGCACTTTGATATCCTCGGGCATACCAAGAATTATAAAGTCTATGGGGAAAACAAATTTGCATATACCTACTAGCACGTATTCAGCAATTCCTTTTAGATATTTCACAGTCCTATCTGCTAATTCAACCGTCAACTTAGTATGAGCTAATTCGCCTAATCCCAAGTTAAGGTAGGTCGAGAGAGGCATAACACTAATGCTAGCTCCTAAGTCAGCAATGGTGTTATCAAAGTAAAGATTAATAATAAAGTAAGGTAAAGTGAAACTTCCTGGGTCTTTCTCCTTTATGGGCATGGAATTATTGATATGTAAAGCTCCACAAGAGTACGCTTCCGAAAATTATGGTCCATATGATCCCTCCTTTTCTTCACAGTAGTAATCATTCAAATGACTTGGAAATGGAATTGTCATTTGTTTCGTCTCGTACATCAGTGTACGGTTCTGTCTAGTGGATACGACATATTGGGAGGATCCCATACGGCATATCGGGTATGAATCAGCTTCAACAATAGTTGAGATAGACTTGACATGATCTCTCGGGTTAGTTTTAGTGGAGCTCGATAAACTTCTAAATCCTCTTTCTTGTAGGACCTTGCTCATTTGCCCGATTTGGATCTACAAAGTTTTAATTGATGCTCCTTGGTTCTTTATGGCAGCATCCGTTGAAGCTCGGATCTCTTTGATCAAATTGGAATTTTCCTCATGTCTTTTTGCCGATTCACTCATAAACTTGCTCAGGGTATCTTCCATAGATTGCCTTTGTTCTTGGTATGAAGGATTCGCGTTGTTCCTTTGGTAGAACCCCGAAGCAGTTGCTCTATATCCCCCTCCTTGAAAAGGTGCACCAAATTTAGTGTAGTAAGCTTCTTCGAGGGTTTTTCCTTCTCCCTTGAGTGGACAATCTTTGGTGTAGTGGGGACCTTTACATTGTTCACATCCTACTTGAGCAGCATAAACTTTTTCATTTACTTTCTTGATTTTTCTTCCAAGATTATTGAGTTGTGCTTGTATTGCTGCTAATCCGTCAGAAGTTTCAGTACTTCTGGTCCTTGATGTTCTATTGTGCCATTTTTGAGAGTATTCAGCCATTTCTTGGATGGCTACTTTCGCATCAGCAGCAGTCTTTGATGGTATGGTTCCTCTTGAATCAAGAATTTATCTAGTTGGAACATCCAATCCATTATAGAACAAGACTACCTCCTACATCTTTGTTAAATAGTATTGAGGGTACTTCATCAAGAGTTCTTTAAATCGCTCCTAAGCTTGATAGAGGGTTTCATCCAGTTCTTGCTGAAAGTTGTTGATTTCCTCTATTTTCTTTGCAGTACGAGCAGGTGGGCAATATTTGCTTAGAAACTTTATCTTCAGATATTCCCAAGTTGTAATCGAACCAGATGGTTTGTTTCTTAGCCAATGACTTGCGACTCCAGTTAAGGACATAGGAAAGGCTCTAAGCATCACTTGGTCTATAGTAATATTAGGGATGTGGAATAAATCCATGATCTCAAGAACTTTCTCAATATGTTTGTTTGCATCTTCATGATCCAAACCGCTGAAAGTGTTGGTTCGTAGTTCCTTGGGAAATTGGCCTTTCAGTTCAAAATTATCCTTGTCCTCAATCTTAGGCCTAGCAACTCCCGATCCATAGTCGGCTCGAGTTTTGGTCATGTATTGTTCCATAGTTTTCGACATTGTTTCCGCAACTTCTTCCTCCGAAAATTATTCTTGGTCAGAAAATAGATCGAAATTAGGCGTTCGATTCATCAAGACTTAGTGTCTTGAAGTGCTTCCTAGATGATCGAATTTCTCAATCCGAATCCTTGAAAAGCGAAAATAGTTCCTTAGTAGAACTTCTTGTCATACACTACCTGAAACAAGGGATAAACAATCAGTAAGATGGGCCCAGGAGAAAGAAAACACAGATATACAGAAATTGAATGCGAAAAACCAGATCTGTTACTGTATCAGATAGACAATACTTTGTATTCAATGGAACTGAATACGCTGTATTAATCTTTTTGAATGAATACGTTATATTGGATAGAAAGTTGGATACGCCGTATCCAATGAAAGTGGATACGCCGTATCGTTTTATCAACCAGAACAGTGTATTATGGAAAAAAATTAAATACGCAAACAATTAAACACACAAATATACAGAATTATACACGAATCTAAATTACACTAATTCTAAGGGTTAGATCTAATCTAACGCTAAAAACCAAAATATCAAATAAAAATCAAGATTAATTTTCACTCCCCGGCAGCGACGCCAAAAACATGATTGTGTCGTCATGTGGTGTTAATTTTATGGTTTCAAGTTTTAAATTTATATTTTGCCGACTTAACCAAAAACAACACTTTAATAGGCAGTGTACCTTGCTGGTGGAGTTTTGTGGTAAGTAGGGTGTCGATCACTAAGAGCGAGAAACACTTTCAATTCATTAATACTTTAATGTTCTAATCTAAGTTAGTCTAATCTAGTCTAAACGTATGATAAACCTATGTTAATCCTAAATCTAATAGATAGAGGGTTTTCAGCCTGAGAGACTGGCACGGGTTTGGTGGTGACCAAAACCAATTCAGGACACTAAAACACACGCAAGCAAATTAACAGAAGATAAAAGAGCGGTCTAGCCAAATATAAGAAATTTGTATTAACCATTATTAATCTAATCAGAATGTTGGCTTCATTATTTAGTGCAATGATTTCTTATATCGAAGCGACATATCATTCTTAAGACTTAGGCGGTACTTCTTCCTAAGACATAGACACGTAGAATCCTGTAACAATTAAACACATCCGCATAAAGCATCCTTATTTGCTGATTATAATCTATCTTAGGGATTAAAGCAATGGTGATATTGTTAAATCCTAGCTCATAGAGACTTTACCCACTTACTGCTTAATGGAAATTCATACATTAGTAGTCCACTAACCAAGTCTTTACCAATTAATTAAAAACGTACTCGTTGATACCAAGGTCACCTTATGGTCCAACTAAGCTTAAAATCTAAGGGCAAAGATAGGTCATTAATTGTGATCCTATTGGTCTAGATGTATAAATCACTATATGGAGAGCTATCCGGGCATCTAGATTACTTGATCCGTATCACTAGATCTAGTTGAATGATAGGTCGCATACTTAAGCACGTAAACAAGTATAAATTGATAAACACAAACAAGCAATCAACGATAAATTAAGAAATCAAGATAAACAAACCAAACATTAAGATCTTCATAATAATGGCTAATACCCGAAGGTATTAGCCTTCAAACGTCATAATTAATACAAAAGTAATGATTTAGCCAAGGTAAACTAACCGAATTAATGAATGATACTAAAAACTGAACGATTACAAGAGTATAAGAAATTACACGTTGTCTCCTATAGAATTAATTGCGTTGCTCGACCTCTTCTGCTCTTCTTCTTCTCTGAAAATCAACTTTTATGGTTTAGGTATCGAGAATATGATTTTGCACACTTAAAATTTGTTTTTGAGTTTTCTATTTATAGGGTCTGGAATATGGTCAATACGGCGTATCCAAATTCTTGGATACGCCGTATCAGGGGTTTCTTGGTGTAGGGACCATGTTTGATATCTTCCAGAATATTTTATTTCCTTATGGCTTGAATACGGTGTATTGCCTTCTTCTGGATACGGCGTATTGGATCTTGTTTCCTTCGTATTCTTTGGTGAGTGCAGGCACACATACGCCGTATCTTCCTTGATGGATACGACGTATTGGTCGTCAGAACAATAATCTTCAAATACTCGTTTAAGCTCCAGAATCTGTGCCTTTTAGTTAACTTTCTCCAAGTACTTCATAATTACTGCAATTCTCAAATATAAACGATTAATTAACAATTCTTTGCAATAATTATATAAAATGGGTTAATTACATGGGATAAATGATGCTATAAAATAGACGTTATTTGATGTCATTAATATCACAAGTACCTTGATTGATTTTCAAATGGTTTTATGGCAAGAATGGGAATACCAAAAGACCGACCAAATGATGATGTTTCAAGGAGATATAAGGCGGTTAAGATTAGGTATTTGTTCCATGATCCATTTAGATCCGAAGGGATCTACCCAGGAACACTCCATTAGTTAGAGTAGAAGTCCTTAGGTATGATATAAAAAGAAATAAAGTGGGATCGGGGATAATGTTATCCATGGCATGAGTTATCACTGGAACAAACCTAACAAGGTGATAATAAGGACGCGGTGGGTTAACATTAAAGGGGTTGAAGAATGAAAAAGAATTGTAAGGATAAAGGGTGTAAAGAAAGAAGCCCTCCATACACTAAGATGTTGTCTGGTATTGAAGATAGTCATCATGGACCCAGTGATGTAATGCACAACCCGCCTTAGCTACTCAAACTTCTCTCAACAGAAGTTTGTTTCATTTCTCACAGAGATTAAACACATTTCTATCGAATTTCTCACTTTGAGTTAGTTGGTATTGAAAAGGTGGCAGTCTGCTCCAGCCTCTGATCACTAAAACTAGATCGCACTAATGAGTCTAGAGCCAAAAGAGATCATCAATAAATCTCACTAGGATAATTATCCAAATTACTCTTGTTCTTCATACACCATGAAAACAAGTAAAATAATAAGAGTCCTACGCATTATCCTTGTGATTTTGCTAGAACATCAAAGTGATACTTCACAGTAATCACAGTGACGATGGGAATCCTACCAGTGCCAACATCATACAAGCCCTATGGCAGGTGACTTGTGAGATCCTGTATGGATCAAACTTGTGACAACTGAATATCAAGTATCGGTTCAGTATACAAATTAACGAATGAATTTTGAAAAGATAAAACTTTTAGCGTGTTATCAAACTCTTTATTCCTTAACACACCAACTGATTTTCCTAAATTAATTTTCAATCTTATGTCCATGGGAAGCCTCACAAGGGTATCTGGACATAAGAAAGCTAAACACGAATTGACGACTCAATCAGGAAGATAGTAACTTACTGATTCACTCTTACCGTGTTGTCTACTTTGAGATGTTCCAGTAACGAGAACGGCGAGTGCATCTGCGAAACCCAGTCACGGAGATTCATTTGAATTCTACCTGATCATAGCAAGTATTTATACTGATTAACGGGGAACCGTGGTTATTGCAACCTTATTTGACAAAGTAACAAAGACACTTTCTTCCATATATGTTGATTATCCATGAAGTCCACGCCCCATATCACTTGTAAGAAGTATAAATACCCTCTCCACACATAGAGAGGGTGTTGGTTTTTATTTAATCTAATACACTCTTCTTGTTTCTCTCTCTAGAAAACCTTCTAACCTACTTTCTCTCTCTAAGTTCTTGCTAAATCTTATAAGTTGTGTGTGATTGATATTCTACATATTTTGCATTTCTAACTTATTTAAGTTAAAAATAAAGACTTAGAAGTATCTTTAAAAGAAAGTAGACTCAATTACCTTTAAAGTGGCGGGTGGCACGACTTCTACGGACTTACGATTGATTTTATATGAATTTTTGAAGTTTTCCAAATTCTGACGAAACAGACAGACAACCCCTATAAAGGTGACGGCCCCCAGATATATTTGGGGGCCGCCCTAACATTTAGGGGACCGCCACCAGTGACCCAAAAAACACGTTTTTTTGTATAAAATCATTTGGTGACTTAACTATAGAACGTGGGACTTTAAGAAGTTGTTCCCGCACATAAATTTCAAGTTTTAGACATCATTTCTACTCTTAAGACTTCGAAAGACATAAATTGACACTTCTAAACTTTTTGAGAAGATTTTTAATCAAGCTAATATACGAGGTATATTTAACAACAAAACTAGTACGAATCAAGCAAAAAAACACTTTTCATATTTAATCCCCCTGCATGGGTAATTTGATACATTGATCGTACTTTATTTTAAAAACCATCTATTTTGAAAACTAGAGCAATGTAAATCTTGATACCAATTGTGGAAACCGTAGAGGGGGTGAATACGTTTCTAATTCAAAACTTTAAATCTTTTGTATCAAATCATCAATCATGTTTGACGCAATATGAGAAGTGTTAATTATAGATCTACAATTACTAATACATATTCTAACAATACAACCACACTCACTATATTTACTATAAAGAACTACACAACGATAAGTAACATGATATACACGACAATCCACGTAATCATGATCACAATGCAAGTATAAAAGTAAAGCGATAAATGTAAAGAAATAAGTAAAGCGAAAGATAAAAGAAAATGCAAACCGAACACGGTGATTAATAGTAGTTCGGTTATGAAGCTCCTCTTCGACCTACTTCACTTCCTGAGTATCCAACTCGAGAGTTACTTCACAAATCAACAAGCTCCCTTTCGGCAGAGAAAACCTTATAACGTTGCTTGCATTATTTTTCGACACTAAGCTAGATGTCGAGTTCTTCTTCGAGTACTACCAAACCCGTTATGTTTTATGGCCTAACATAACAAACCTTATGTTTTATAGCCTAAACACATAAACCGCGTCGCTTACATTATTTTCTGACACTAAGCTAAATGTCGAGTCCTAATCTTAGCTAGAAACAATCTACCACTTCACCAATGAATTTTGAGGCATAAAATACTAACCAACACACAATCAACCCCTCCGAATATATACACCATTCAGATCTACACACTACTAAAGATTGGAAGACATGGACTCGATCTATATGTAATAAATGTTACAAATAGAGTAACTAGACTACATAACTTCGTATCTTGACGATGACAAAAGTTTTTCTCTTACACTTAAGGGAAGAAGGAAAGGATAGAAGATTGGATCACATTTCAAGAAGATTAAACAAGTTAAATGATCAAAGAATTTAGAGAGATTTAGTAAGATCTAGAGAGATAATGAACTGAAAGAAATTTATGCAAAAGGTACCAAAAATAGTTGGAAGTGACCCACTATTTATAGGAGCTAAAAACATGCCTGTCTAAAAGTGTGATGACATCAAATAATGTCTATTTTATAGCATCATTTATCCTATGTTATTAACCCATTTTGTATAGCTATTGCAAAGAATTGTTACTTAATCGTTTATATTTGAGAATTGCAGTTATTATGGAGTACTTGGTGAATATTAGCAAAAGGCGCGCATTCTGGAGCTTAAACAAAGATAATTTGAAGATTAATGATTCTGACAACCAATACGCCATATACATTAAGGAAGATACGGCGTATCCGTGCCTGCACTCACCAAAGACCACAAAGGAAAGAAGATCAATACGCCGTATCCAGAAGAAAAAAAGAATAAGTCAATATACGCCCGTTATTAAGATATAGTATTTGAATAATACGGAAGGTATCAAACTTGGTCCCAACTCCAAAAAACTCAAAAATACGCCGAAACCAATCCCTTAGATACGTCTAACGAACCGACTTCCAGACCCTATAAATACAAAACTAAAAAACGAGTTTTAAGTGGCTAAATACATACTCCTCTGATACCTAAACCATAACTAAGATATTTTCAGAGGAGAAAAAGAGCAGAAGAGATCGAGCAACGCTATCAATTCCATAGGAGACAACATTTAATTCCATATACATTAGTATTCATTCAGTTTTTGGTATCATTCGTTAACAATCGGATAGTTTTACCATGGCTAAAGAATTGCTCGTTTTGTATTTTATTATTATGACGTTTGAAGCTAATACCTTTTGGTTATTTATGCCATTAATTAAAAAAAACAATGAAGTATCTAATGTTTGATATTTTGATATACTTAATTTCTTGATTTATCGTTGAATTCTTATTTATGTTTATCAATGTATACTTGTTTACATGCTTTTGTATGCGACCTATCATTCAACTGGATCTAGTGATATGGACCAAGTAATCTAGAGTCTGGGATAGCTCTCCATATAGTAATTTATACATCTAAATCAAATTAAAAGGAATCACAAATATTGTCCCTGCTAAAACTGTGTCTATATTACGCTTCGGGCTTAACTAGTTAATTGGATATTGCAAATGGTTTATTGATCGTGTTGACTAGAAGGTGAACATAGATAATTCAACAAATAATGTTCTGATTCCTTTGGATAGTTGGACAAGTGGAATACTAGTGTATAAATCGCTATTTAAGGCAGTAATGGTGTAAAAGTCTTCTATGAGATAGGGTTTAAAAGATCACCATTGCTTTAATCCCTAAGATAGATTATAATCAGCGAATAAGGATGCTTTATGCGGATGCTTTAATTGTGACAAAATTAATGTGTCTAGGTCTTAGGATGATGTAACGCCTAAGTCTTAAGAATGATATACCGCCTCGAGAGAAGAAATCATTGCACTTAATAAACAAACCAACTTTCTAATCAGATTAATAATGGTTAATACAGTTTTCTTATATTTGGCTCGACCACTCTTTTATCTTTTGTTAATTTGCTTGCGTGGGTTAAAGTACCTTGAATTGATTGTAGTCACCAACCAAACTGTGCCAGTCTCTCAGGCTGAAAACCCCCTTTTCCCGTTAGAATTAGGATTAGGACTGACATAGGTTTAGAATAGAATAGAATTAACATAGATTAGATAACCAAGATATTAATTAAATTGATAGATTTAACCTCGCTTCAAGTGTTCGACACCCTACTTACCACGAAACTACTACCGATTGGGTACACTGCCCGTTAAAGTGTTGTTTTTGGTTTAGTCAGCAAAATATAAATTTAAAACTTGAATCATAAAAATATACACCACACAACGACACATCAAGTTTTTGGCGCCGTTGCCGGGGAGTGAAAATTAATCTTGATTTTTATTTGATATTTTGGTTTTTAATATTAAATTCGATCTAACCCTTAGGAGTAGTGTTAATTAGATTCGTGTATATTCTTGTATATTCTGTATATTTTGTATATTTGTTAGTTTAATTATTTGCTTGTATATTTGTGAGTTTAATTGTTTGCGTATTGAATTGTTTTTCTTAATACACTGTTCTGATAGCTGAATACGGCGTATCCACTTCCATCGGATACGACGTATCCAACTTTCTATCCAATACAACGTATTCATTCAAAAGATTAATACGGCGTATTCACTTCTATTGAATACGGCGTATCGATCATCTAATAAATTTCTTTTCCATTCTTGAACTTAAATCCAAATTTTTTTAATACCTTTTTCCTGCTGGTTCTACTGATAATTTTCTGGTTATTTTTCAGTAAGAATGACAAAGGTTATCAAAGGAGAGTTCGAGAAAATTAAGGATGTTAAGGTCGAAGATGTTTCGCTCACTTGCGATACATCACTTGAAGTTTTCAACAACGAAGTCAATCGATTAAGCGGAATGGATGATGATTTATTCACATATGAAGTTGAAGTTGCTAACATCCCATGTGACTCGAAAATGAATGATGATTCAGAGCATGAAGCTGATGATGACATGGGATATGATCCGTCTGATGTTGCATTTACTGAATGGTTGGGATCGAAGTTTTTCAACTACAAGACAATGGATCATTATATTATGAAAGCATTATGGATTTACTGGATTAGAGGAGATGATGAAGTTGAGCTCACAGATGAAGAATCTTTTGATGATAAGGATGAAGTTGCTGAAGTCTTTAGGATCGACACTAATTTATTTAATTTTGAAACACCTATGTGCAAAGCATTCAAAGAATTTAACTATCTTTTGCAAATCGATCCATACTTCCTTACTAAGGACATTGAGGGACCAATACGCCGTATCTAGGAAGACCCAATACCCCGGTAGCCCAGCCATAAGGAAATAAAATAATCTGGAAGATATCAAACGGTCCATACTCCACGAAAATCCCAATACCCGTATCGAAGACCTTCCGATACGACGTTAACAACCATTTACGCAGACCTTAATAATTAGAAAACTCAAAAACGAGTTAGGTGGGCTAAATCATATTTCGATATACCTTAACCAAAAAGTCCAATTTTCAAAGGAGAAGAAGAGCGGAAGA
Source organism: Tanacetum coccineum (assembly GCA_026074375.1). NCBI lineage: Eukaryota > Viridiplantae > Streptophyta > Magnoliopsida > Asterales > Asteraceae > Tanacetum > Tanacetum coccineum. The sequence goes on from BQNB010050515.1 coordinate 40,698, forward strand.
GGTCTTGCAACGTGATTAATTCAATAGGAAACAACTTGTAATCTCCTATACTCTTGTAAACGTTATTTTTGGTATCATTTCGTTAAGCTCGTTAGTTTAACTTCGCAAAAATTTTACACTTGTATTAATTTATAGATGTATGAAGGCTATTAATTATGACGTTTGAAGACTAATACCTTTGGGTATTAGCCATTGTTATGCTTTTCCTAATGTTTAGTTTGTTTATCTCGATTCCTTAATTTATCGTTGAATGCTTGTTTATGCTTATCAATTCATACTTGTTTACGTGCTTTTGTATGCGACCTATCATTCAACTGAATCTAGTGATACGGACCAAGTAATCTAGATGCCGGGATAACTCTCCATATAACATCTAGACCAATAGGATCACAATTAACGACCTATCTTCGCCCTTTGATTATGAGCTTAGTTGAGCCATAAGGTGACCTTGGTATCAACGAGTACGTTCTCGATTAATTGGTAAAGACTTGGTTAGTGGACTACTAGTGTATGAATTGCCATTAAGCAGTAAGTGGGTAAAGTCTCTATGAGCTAGGGTTTAACAAGATCACCATTACTTTAATCCCTAAGATAGATTATAATCAACAAATAAGGATGCTTTATGTAGATGCGTTTAATTGTGACAGAATTCTACGTGTCTAGGTCTTAAGAAGAAGTAACGCCTAAGTCTTAAGAATGACATGCCACCTCGAGATAAATAATCATTGCACTAATAAACAAACCATTGTTATGATTGGATTAATATTGGTTAAT
>BQNB010050516.1:0-41470 GCA_026074375.1 Tanacetum coccineum
AAACTGGCACTCCATGCTTTGAGACTACTTCCTTCAAGTACTGTCTCGTCAACTTCTCTAACGTGTCACCTTCTTGCATATGCAAGAAATAAGCAGACTTAGTGAGACGATCAACGATTACCCAAATCTTGTCTTGACCAGTTGTTGTCTTTGGCAATTTAGTTACAAATTCCATTGTTATATTCTCCCATTTCCATTGTGGGATCTCTGGTTGAACCAACAAACTAGACAGTTTTTGATACTCTATCTTAACCTTAGCACATGTTAAACACTTACTGACATAGGTGGAAATTTTTGCTTTCATGTTGGGCCACCAATACTGCTTCTTAAGGTCTTGGTACATCTTATCTGATCCAGGATGGATGGAATACTTTGACTTATAAGACTCATGCATAATCAAAGCCCTCAGATCACCAAAACATAGAATCCAACTTTGATTGTTTAAACATAATGTTCCGTCAGCACGAGGTTCTAGCTTGTTAATCATGCCATGCAAATCTTCGTTGATGAAGTTCTCCTCCTTTCTGGCTTTCGATTGAGCATTCAGAATCTGCTTAGGAAGATTTAACCCTATAGTCATAACTAAGGCTCGAACTCGTAGTGGCTTGCTTCTTTCCTTTCGACTCAGGGCATCAGGCACCACATTCGCCTTTCATGAATGATATCGAATCTCACAGTCATAGTCGCTTAACAAGTCTAACCATTATCGTTGTCTCATGTTTAGCTCCTTCTGATCGAGAATGTGTTGCAAACTCTTGTGATCAGTGAACACAACGCACTTTGTACCGTACAAATAGTGTCTCCACATCTTCAGGGCAAACACTACAGCACCAAGCTCCAGGTCGTGTGTAGTATAGTTCTTCTCATGAACCTTGAGTTGGCGAGATGCATAAGCTATGACCTTCTCCTTCTGCATCAAACGGATGACCTAATAGTCCTAAAGTGCAACCTCTAAGAACGACATTTGTTTCTGAAATTCTTCCATCGGCAAGTTCTATGGCATAACTAGTGTCTAAAGTGGATGGTGCAACATCAAACAAAGCACTAAAGGTAGACGACACAAAACTCCTATCGGCGCCCGAATCGAATAACATAGAAGCATAACAGTTATTGAGAAGAAACGTACCCGTGACAACGTTGGAATCAGGGTTTGTTCCTCCTCCACCAATGGCGTAAGCCTTTGTTGTAGCTTCGTTACCTCCAGTCTGGTTTCCAGTCTTGTTTCCATTCTTGTTTCTTGTCTGGTTTCCACGATTCTGATTCCTCAACCTAGGACAATCCTTCCTGAAATGTCCTGGCCTTCTACACTCATAACAAACATTACCCGGCTGATTCCCAACTGCGGCTCTCTGAGTGTTTAGAGCAACAGTAGTCGTACAATCCCTAGTCAGGTGCCCAACCTTCTTACAGTTTCCATACCTTATAGTACACAACCCTTCATGGTGCAACCCGCACTTGTTGCAGTAGGGGAGAGACCCAACATACCCCTTTCTTTCATTGTTCTCGGCCGTATAGGCTCTTGCCACATTTTGGCCTCTAACATTTTGCCGTTTGAAAGTTGGTTGTTGCCTACAGTTGTCTCTATGGTTGCTTTCCATCCTCCTCTTATTCTCAGCACTTCTTGCAGCATAACCCTAGAGCTTCTTGTCCATCAATTGGTTAGCAATGCGTATGGCATCTTGGAGTCTAGCTGGATTCGCAGCAATCACATTCCCTTGAATGTTGTTCGGTAACCCTCCAATAAACCACTCTACTCTGTCCTCTTCATCAGGGACCATTCTAGTACACAACAAAATCAACTCTTGAAACCTTTGAGTGTAAGCAGTCAAGTCATTTCCTTTCACAGTTAGATTCTACAATTCAGTCTCCATCTTCTGAATCTCGTTCCTTGGACAATACACCTCAGTCATCAACTTCATAAGTCCAGCCCATTTCATGGCATATGCAGCATCAACACCAATTGTTCTCTTATGGGAGTTCCACCAAGTCAAAGCACTGTCCTGCAGTGTGCATGTAGCATATTTCACTTGATACTTCGGTGGACAATTACTGATATTGAACACAGTCTCCATTTTCTTGAACCAGCGGGTCAATCCAACAACGCCTTCAGTTCCTGAGAAATTATGTGGCTTACACTTCAAGAAGTCTTGGAATGTGCACTCTCGAGCCACTGGCATGAAACCTCCATTGTTTATGCCATGATTCCTATTTCTATTTCCATTTCCATTTTCTCCATTCCCTCCATTTCCATTTCCTCCATTCCCTCCATTTCCATTTCCTCCGTTACCTCCATTTCCATTTCCTCCGTTACCTCCATTTCCATTTCCTCCGTTCTCACCTTCTTGTTCATCCCCATTCTCATTTAGGGGTTCAAGGTTCATCGCGGCTTCACGAGCCTCCATCTCTTCAGCTACTCAGCGAGCAACCAATTCTTCAACCTCCTCTTAAGTCATAGACGCTCCAGATCGTGTGTTAGGCATCTTCCTACAACACAACAACGTAACACTCGATGAGATTTCTAGGTGATGCGAGATCACTAACGGTGTTAAATAAAATTTACAGTTAATTCACATAGAAAAATACATGATCGAAATATATTCATGGAAACCCCATAATGCATGATGCAAAAAGCATAAGTAAATCAAATCATGACATCATATCATAGATAAATATCAATTTCATATCATCGGATATTAGTGATTACATCACAACATTTCAAAATACAAAAAATACGAGTTTCTAACACTACGGTCATCACTAAACGCTACTGCTCAATACTGCAATACTAATGAACATATCTAAGGATGGTAGCCCATGTACTTCCTAGCACATGCCTCAAGTCTGCCAACTCTCACTCAATCATAAAATCAAAGTCGTCGCATCTGCCTTAGCTCCCTCTACAAGCGTGACATGCCGCGCTGGAGTCAGTCAACTCTCTGACTCTTAACACTCACGGTGCCTCTGAGCCTCCTATTATCCCTCTCCAACTCAGCAATCCTCTCGGTCAAAGCAGTAACTGCCGACTCAACCCCAACAATCCTACGTCCTTGCTCCTTCTAGACTTCCTTAATGACCTGTACACGATGGACTGGGATGGCCTTTGTATAATCATGGAACGTCTGAACTAAATCTCCTAATGTCTCATACGTGACCTCTATTGCTCTCTCTTCCTGAGCAGGCTCAGAGGTATCCTCTGGCATCGCATGATGCGTAACCCTCTCAACTTTGACCTTAACCGGGCCCCTCATACCCGTCTCACTCTCCTTTTGATCAACAACCTCAACTACAACTCTAGCATCAATCCCTCTATCCCTAAGAGCATCTGCATAAGCAATACACTCATCAATCTTTGCCTAAATCTCTGGATCGATATCCTGCTCTAGGTAAGGCTTATCACTACCTTTGACAATAACATCATCCCTCAAACTAGCCTCTCTAGGATCTACCTCTATATCTGCCAAATAACCAGAATCCCTAACCCTCTTAGGCGATGGTTTCAAATCAGCACGAACAGGAGATAGAGCTCTGGATACAGATGATAATGCGGGTACATATGTCATAAGGGACCTACGTCTCTTGCGAGATAGCCCTACATAAGTACTCAGTAAATCAGGAGAAGGATGATCTGACAATGAGTGTCTCGAAGAAGAATTAGATGAAGCATCCGAATGAAAATCTGATGATGCCTCTGATGATGAACCTGAAGAAGAATCTCAAGCTGAATCATCTGGAGAAAAATAATCTGATGAAGAATGATCGACAAGATGTCCCACACCAAGTTGCTGAACAGGTAACGGTCCAACCCTCTTCCTTGCAGTCATCATGTGTACTGGTCCATTAAGATGGTAGCGGTACGGTCGACCATGAGGAATAGGCTGTCCAGGTGCTAGAATCAAAACTCGACGATGAGGTATGCCAGGTGATCTCTGGGTAGAAGCGGTAATCTCAGTGAAAGGTGTACCATGGGTAGGTGATGGTGGTGTATCAGGTGTATCACTGTCTGTGGTGTCATCCGCCGATGATAAAAATGGTGAGATAGCTGGTAATGACGGTATATGGTCTGATGATGGATCCTCAGATGGATCAGACTATGCCTCAAATGCAGGTGAGTAATCAGGAGACACTGGTGTATAGTTTGGGGATGGTGGTATAGTAGGTGCTATGATAGGTATATTTGTGGTGTCAGTCTGAGTAGTGGGTGGAGTAATCACTGGTGTGGTGTTAGGAATAATGGTAGGGATAGTACCGAACAAGATAACTCGTCCAGCAGGTGTCCCCACACTCTCCTATAATGAATCCAAAGAAACTAAGATAACTGAAATAGCCATGACCTGCACAAGCAAAGTTTATATAAATCCTCTTTATATCAACCATGCATGATGCAGACATATGAATGGATGAATGGGTAACTAAATGAATGCAAAATGAACAATGAATGTGGCTCATCAAGTACATCATGATGGGATGAAATGAGAAATACTTATAGTAATATTAGTTATACTTAGTATTTAATACATATATATTATTTACGTAGTACTTAATTATGTATACGTACTATGTAAAATTACGTAAGGCACATAATCACGTAAGGATCACATACTGGTTATAGTTTAGACCTAGTTTATACTACCTGGTTCTCTATAACCTTGGCTCTTAATACCAATTTGTCACACCCCCAAACGGGGCCTGGACGGATTACGTGTCTGGGGGCGTGACGTTCCTGGATATCTCAAGTACAAAGCATAACGAACGACCTCAAAGGGTACGTTTTAAAAATAAACACCGTTGCGTAAATTTAAAATAATAATAAGTTTTACATCGATCAAATTTAAAAGATTCAAAGTTAAAATGCGGAAGCTTAAATAAGTTCAACAACGGTATTTAGATACATAGATAAATCTCTGGTAAACCAGTACAGGCAAATAGACTTCACATAAGTCAAGCAACGACATCCATGCTAAGCACCTGAGAAAAACATGCTTAAAACGTCAATATAAAGTTGGTGAATTCATAGGTTTAGTTCAAACATTGTTATAGTGGACCACAAGATTTCAAAATATATGCGACAGTTATAACAGATACAACTTCACATAAAGAGGTATTTATGTTGCACTAAGCTCATGACACCCAAGCTAATACTGAACGTAGCATATAACATGCCCAATAATTGCTTGCCCTCACAGGTGTCCGACCAAAGACCACCTAACTAGATTCGACATGACATATATCCGTTAGTCCTTGGACAACTCTAACTAGTGAGTGCTACTCACCCGAATATGGATAATTAGTCCCAATAGATCTATTTATTCACACGCGCTCCCTCAACCGGTCCTCCGGTCAAGAAATTAACAGTTCATGATAGTTCGGGCAAATAGTGGTCTAAACGCTACTTAGGCAACACGTAAACAGGGAAATCTCACGTATAGTACTTGTGTCCAGTTTTAAAAACAAGCAATGTTTCTCACCCCAAGTTATAAAACAATTATTCAAAACGAGTAAAAGAGTAGGGCTATGAACTCACCTTATGCGAGTTGTAGATCAAAAGAAATCAATTAAGTAAAGACGAATCTCACGGTCCTAGCGACAACCTAGCATATAGTCGTCGTTTAAGAATAATGTACAACGAATAATGCTTAACGCAAGAACTGATCATCCGAGCATGAGTAGACACGACGTATCCCTTTAAAACGTACTTTCGCAAATTATAAGTTTTGACAAGTCTCGACGTTTTGAAACATCTTCAAAAATATTTTGGCTTTTAATGTATTTCATCTTTTAGTGTATTTCGTCTTTTAGTGTATTTCGTCTTTTAGTGTATTTCGTCTTTTAGTGTATTTCATCTTTTAGTAACCCGACACCCCAAAGTTGACTTGATAACCGTAAATGTTGACCTAAACTCGACACTTAACGTTATTCTTCATTTTATCATAAGTTTGATAATAAAAGTATATTTTTCGACGCATTTATAAAGTTTATAAAATTTCAGCATGACCTTTCTAAAATATCGGCTTTCTATTTTTATCAACCTCAACTCGTGAAAATATCCGTTTTACAAAAGTATATCTTTTATTAACTCAAAGGAATATCCAATCTATTTTTGACAACACCGCAAATATCGCAACAAATCCGTTCTAAACCTAAACCTCTTCGACTTTCAATTTACGCTTCCAACAAATCCAACATCTAACTTAATCTCTTCGCCAACAATATTTAAACTAATATATGATAAATCTCTAAATAAAGCATAGTCGTAGTAATCACATATATATATCAAAATAGTCACAACGAACCTTTATGCATAAAAGTACAACTACTTTTTATGTTCTTCCATTTATAAATAAAAAGATTAAACTTTGAGACTTGTAGTTTTATAGAAAAATAGGTAATGATTTACACAACGATCCGATTTGTACACCTTGTTCGAAATGATCATACGAATGTAAAAGTACAACTCATTTATGAAAAAGAAGAGATGACTTACAAGAAAACGCGACGAAAGATGATTAGAACTAAAAACAACCCAAACATTGTTTTATAAAATACCCGAATGAAATAACAATCAACTCGGACAATATATCTTCAAATGGTTGATCAAAGATTAAAAATGAATGGACTTGGGTGGGTGTTGGTTGGCGTCTGAACTCAAGAAGAAAGGAAAAAGAGTGAACAAAGTGTGTGTATTTTCTAGTGAGAGAAATAGTTTAAGAGTGAATGAGAAACTAATGAGAATAGGTGGTTATATATTGGCATGAGATAGGATGCACCTAGACTTGGTACCTTGCTATGTTTGGCCAAGTACAATGGAGAAAGGGGGACCGAATTGATCCACGAATGAGGGTATAGGAAAGGACCTTGTACAAGCCACTTTGTAGGAAGCTTTTTAACTTGTATCAAATTTCCAAAAAATGAATCCTATGCTAAGATTGTGTGTGTATCTGGTTACTATAAGGCAAGCAGAGGGCGGGGGGACCAATTGGCCTCCCATATTCTAGGATCACTAGTGCTCACTTATGAATTAATTTCCAAGGCCTTTGCATGGATATGCGTATGTATAGATTAAAACACGTATCACGTAAATAACGAATCGAGTAATGGTATCACGGAAAATTATAAAATTTCAAATATTGCTCTAAAACATAAAAACATGGCTATTGCCAAAATACTACAATGTTTGGTGTCCCGGTTCGCTCCCGGTGATAATTCTTAGATAATCAAGGAACAACTTCCCGGTTACACAGAAAAGCTAAACAGAAATGGCTAATTTATTGAACAGAAATTCTCAGGTTGTCACAGTGGTTGTTGCATGTAGGTACTTGATGATGGTTGATCTTGATGAAACACTGGATAATTGAAAGGATTGTTGGAGTTTGCAATGAGTGCCAAAGGATCATGTGTTTTTGCAAGTCGTTCAACTCTTAGATCATCTACCTCCTTTTGATTGTACTTCAAGAAATCATACAACTAAGTGTAATATGCCATATGCAAGTCCTTTGTTTGATGAACAATGGTAACATGTCGACTCCATTCTGGTTATAAGTTGTTTAGGAACTTGAGATTACTGGCAATCTTTTCTAGAAAGTGTTTGTTTCTCTTGAAATCATTCATCAACTTTGAGAAACGATGATAGTAAGACTCAATTGATTCCCCATCAGTGGAAGTAAACCTTTCCCATTCATTAAACAACTTAGCCTTTGTCTCTTGAATTATGATATCAGAACCTTTCATCATTTGTTGAACACGTAACCAGATTTCCTGAGCAGTTTCACAACTATCAACAGCAGCATAGATGTCTTCAGGAAGACTGAGAAGAATAGTCTGAATGACTTGATCATTGGCTTCAACCTGTTTAAGCTCCTTCTTAGTGAGTTTATCGTCTGTCTGCTGATAATAGGTTTCATTAACAGGAACTTCACGGTCTGCATCACTTGGTTCAGGAATCATTTGTTTGACATATGGACCATTCATAATGGAATTATAGATTAACTTTCCATTTGGTCTACTCTTAGCATACCGGAGAAGATGTGATGACCATGGAACATAGTTCTCTTTGTTAAGCATAGGAAGGCGGTTTTCGGAACCGGTTGCATAAATGTCTTGTTGAGTCGACATTGCAAAAGTGATGTGAAATGATAAATAAGGATCTTTAGTGGGTAAAGTGATTGTTGTCGTGGATTGAAACCAATTGACGTTCATGGGATTTTACAAATCTATGACTTAAACCGTAAAAAGAATCGACTTTTACAGGATTTTACTAAATCAAGAAAAAACTATGAAACAATGATTAATTGTGGTTGAAATTGAAGAATTTGAACTTTCGTTAACGATTTGTGGAGCTAAAACGGTGAACGGTGCACAAACGTTGAACTTGAAATGAGTACCGGTTAATTAAAACTCAAATAAGGACAAACGGTGCAATTGAAATTCACTTTGGATGACTAACGGGCTATTTTGTAGCAATTAAGGACTAACGGTGAGAAACACTTTTAACGAGAAGGACTAATGAACCAATAAAGTATGAGTTGTGAATTGGTCCTTAAGTGCAGGGGCTTACCGTCTATTAACTGGAAGATTCGTAGCATCGGGGCTAAAAATTGTATATTTTGAAATTTAGATAGTAAAAACAGTTTCCCTCCAAATTGAAATTCTCTTCTTTATGGAATTTGTTAATATACAAACGAACGTCCTTTTTTCTTCTTGCAGGTTCGAATGGTTATCGTCGGTTGAAACCGAATATACCACGTCGATCAAAAAGGTATGACGATCATAATGGTGTATGTCTTAAGTCCCGTCGTTGAATGTCACACGAAACCGTAAAACCAAAAAAACTTAAACTTGATAGATTATGCCCTTGTATGAGTTGCATATTTAGTTCGGTGCATTAGTTCGGTTCCAAAAAAATACTAGTTCGGGTGACAAAGAAATAATGCTAGTTCGGGTCGTGAAGCAATGTACTAGTTCAGACCTTAAGCTAAGTACTAGTTCGGGTCTTATAACTTGACTAGATCGGGTCTTCAAGAAATCAACTAGTTCGGGTTTCAAGGCTGTTTACTAGTTTTCGTAAACTCGTTCAGTGGTATAGATCGATAGTGACAAAATCTCAAACAGTTGGCGCACGTCTTTCTTCTTGCAAGCGTTGAGTACCACACCAATGATAAGCAACCCAAAATAAGCTTGAATAAGCTCAAAAACTAACAAATAATATGCAAAAAACTAAGCCACTTTTTGAGCGAAACCAAGACTTAAATAAGCTATCAAACTGGTTCACCAAGATAACTACAAAAATGTTTTTAGAGATAAAAGAAATAGGAAGTTTAATGTTTTTAGAGATAAAGAGTTAAGCACCAAATTTCTAAGAAAACATCTATGCAAAATTATTGTAGAAAAACTTAAGCCGTGGCCCAATAAACTATTTTCCAAGAAGTTTCAAAACCGTGGCCCATGATTTCTTAAAAAAACTTTGAATAATCTGTGTAAGCAAAAACCAAATACACCGCCAAATGGGTTGTGAAATAAAAAACTATAAGCTTTCTAGTTTAAATAAGCAAAAGAAAAAAATAAACCGAAAGTCAATAAGCTCAAATAAGCTCACAACAAAACCACTAAACCCAACCTTGGCTCTTGATACCACATGTTGAAGATATCATTTCATCACCAAAACACAAAAATAAGAAAAAGATTTTAGAGAGAGAAAGAACTAGAGAGAGAAATAAAACAAGAGAAAAATGGTTACTAGCACATGAAAGAAAATGAGAAGCAACACCCTCTCCACACTTGGAGAGGGCTTTATATAGTTACAAGAGATAAAACCCTTCTTGGGTTGTTGGGCTTGACTTTGGGCCGGACCTATTACTAATGGACTTAAGCCCGACACCTAGGCCCAATTAGCTTAGATAAATTCCCGTAAACTAAGTTTTTCTTATACAAGGCTCGGGAATATTTAATGACCATCACTTTAATAAAAACACGGCTAACAATCACTTTGACAAACTCACACAACAACAAAAACCTAACTCACTTTCGTAGGAATCATGGTTGCATTTAGTGTATGCAACAAGCCTTTAAACCACTCAGTAGCCCGAGTGGACGAGTTTAGTCTCATGAGGGTTTGTAGTAAACACATCCACAAACTTTTCAACACACACAAAAATAAGAAAATAAAAAGAAAAATAAGTTGGAAAGAAGATACACACACACTACAAACAACGGGTTGCCTCCCGCGGAGCGCTAAGTTTACCATCGTCAGCCTGACATAACTCATTTGAGAGACTTTTAATGGTTGTTTGGTGGTTCAGAATGTTTTCCATGAACATTACCCGAATAAGTTTTAAGTAATGATGCTACCATGCGAGTAATTGTACCAAGTGCGAACAATTCATCAACTTTCTTATTTCTAATACGGAGAAATTTTATTTTTTTAATCTTTACACGTATTCTCCTATGCTTTCTTCTTAGCCTAATACGCACCATTTTCTTTCGGGATCTTTTTCTAATACAACCATTACCTTTATTGGAGCCACGTGCCCTTAGTAGCACGTCTTGATGAACTAATAGACAATCAAAATATTCTTGGACTTCATTCAAAGTTGGTTGTTGAACTTGTTGTGACTGTAAAGGCGTTTCCTCCAAAGATAGTAAGAATTCTTCCTCAATCATTTGAAACTCCTCTTCCCTCTCATGGAACCTCATCCCATCAAAGAGCTCCTTCTCACTATCAGCACAATGCAAATTCTCTAAAGTGTGATCCAATTTCATACTTGGGGTATGCGTTTGGATACACTCGTCGATAGTATCAATATGGTAACAATCATTTGAAGTAGGAGAGTTCAATGAATTAAACACATTAAGTTGAAGCTTCCTGTTACCAAAAGCAATATTCATGGCGCTAGTTCAAAAATTAATCCTAGCGTCTATAATGGCTAGGAATGGTCACCCAAGGATAATGGTTGGTTGAACATCCTTGTATGGTGACTCGGTGTCCATAACAAAGAAGTCAACTGGGTAATAGAAGTCATAACTTTCACAATAACATCCTCTAAGATGCCTCTAGGCATTTTGGTAGATCGATCGACTAAGGAAATTATAGTGTCACTCTTACAAAGAGTTCCTAAGTCATACTTATCGACCAAACTAGCATGAAGGATGTTGATACTAGCACCGAGATCAAGGAGCGCCTTCTTAATGGCAATATTTCCCACCGTAACTGAAATCAATGGTGCTCCAGGATCTTTGAATTTGGGAGGAAGAGAGCTAGATAAGACCGCACTGACATGCTCAGTTAGGTCAATCTTTTTAGGCAAAGTTGCCTTTAGCTTCCTTTTTGGGTACACAAGTCCTTTAAAAACTTGGCATATGCAGGAATTTGCTTGATAGCATCAATAAGGGAGAGATTGATCTTTACTTGCTTGAAAGTCACCCACATATCCTCACAATGAGGACCTTTTTTAGCCAATCTTGCAGATGCCAATTTTCCTAAAGCTGCGGGGTAAGGACTGGTTGTGCTTGACACATCACCCTCCCCAACTTTAGGTGATTCAGTAGCTTCAAGATTCTGTGTTGGTGGTTTTGGAAAATCTTTTAACAAATCATTTACCAACTCGGAATCGGACTTAACTTTATCAACTTTTTTACCTTCAACAACAATTTCGTCATCAGTAACGAAATCCTCGACATCATGTGAAAAATCATGAACACTTAGAATTTTGATGTCATTGTTGTTGTAGGTTTTACCATTTCGAAGAGATGTCACCATATTCACATGCTCAGGACCACCTGGCTTATGCTTTGGATTGAGGTCGGGATAGCTTGGAAGCTGCTTCTCGTTTGTGCACCTCCTCAGCCAACTGCCCCATTTGTCTTTCAAGATTCACTATAGATTTAGAGAGGGACTCAAACTTTAGGTTGGCACCTTGATTAGACTTGGCCAACTCACTTAGGATCAAGTCAAACTTTTGGTCAACATTGGATTGTTGGCCATTGCTTGAACCTTGACCATGATTTTGGTATTGCCGTGGCCTTTGTTAGTAGGAGCTTTGTTGGTAATTTTATTAGAGGTTAGATGAATCACCACCCTTACACCTTGGTTTGTAACCATAGTTTTGTTGTTGAGTATTGTTAGGGCGATTGTCGTCATCCTTCTAATGGAAGTTGGGATGACTACGCCATCCCTGATTGTAACTTTCAGAGAATGGGTCGTTTCGTGGATGGTTTCCATAGACTCCATTTACCTCCTCATTCGATGGTGCCCCCTAATTTTGACATTTATTGACCGAATGACTCGGATCACCACACATTGAGCACACATCATGTGACCCCTGTGACACATTTGGGACACCTTTTCCTAGATTTCTCAACAAAAGATCAACTTTCTTACTTAACTCCCTAATTTCTGAATTTATGCCATGTTGGTTAGACACAAAATTAGTAGAAGATGTGCGGTTGTTGTTTCGATCCACCAAAACTTGGGTCTTGAAACCCTTGCTTAGCTTTTCAAAAAACTCACATTCTTCCTCCGTAGGCTATAAGAAAAACATACCCCACTAGTTTCCATCACGAATTGTTGGTTGTGACAATCCAACCTATCACAAAAGACTTTGACAAGCTCCCATTTTGGAACATCATGGTGAGGGTAAGATCTTAACAACTCCTTTAGTCTACTAAAAGCTTCGTGAAACTGCTCCCCTAGGATTTGATGAAAGATTTAATCTTATTCCTAATGGCAGTAGTTTTACTTATAGAATAAAATTCATCAAGAAGCGCGGATTTCATTTCAGACCATGAGTTAATACTACCTGGTTCGAGAGATGTGAACCAGGCCTTAGCTTGATCTTTAAGAGAAAAAGGAACAAGGCGAAGTCTTACCCCATCCTTAGTGATGTTACTAACCTGATATGTATCTGAAATAGAGAAGAACTCTCATAGATGTACGTATGGCTCCTCGTGACCTCTAAACACGGGCAAGATCGCTATGAGGTTTGGCTGGATGTTGAAGTTGCTCACAACCCCATTAGCCGTAGCCAAATAGATAATCGGCGAGGGATCCTCGAAGTTCCCCAGTCTATAGTAGGAATCCACACCTTGTGGTGGTGAGTTTGGTGGGTTTTCTTCATCTGACATTTCCGTGAAAAGCTCTTTTAAACCTACAAAATCAAGGTTAGTAGAAAACTGTCTAACTGCTTTCCTCCTCAACCATGCACTTCTCTCTACCTCAGGATCGTAAGCTAACAATGATTTACGTCCCTATCTACGCGTGTGCATACACTAACCTGCACACGCATAACCACAAAACAAACAAACAAACAAAATAAGAGAATTTTTTTAAACTATTAACAAAAACTTAAACCAAAAGTGCACTCACTCCCTAGCAGCTGCGCCAAAATTTGATAGGGTCATTGTACTATAAAAAAGAAACCTTAACTATACCTATATAGATAGGGTAAGAAAGGGTCGAATCCTCAGGGAGTAGGTGGATTTAATTTAAGTTTTGGGGTGATCACTGATCAATAAACATTTTGGTGTTGAAATCTTAATAACTAAAATATCGATCAAACTAATGATTAAACTAGAGAAATCAAAAATGAAGTTGTAAACAATTAAGAGAACAATGCAATCCCTTCCAGCGTCCAATATCTAGGGTTGATCACGTTATGGATTATCAAGACTTTCAAATCAATTACAAAGATTACTTTGACTTATTATGGATGAATCAATCTAGGTACTTGTTATGTTTATCAATGACTCGCAATATTAAGTCTTATACCAATTCAACCAACAATTGTGTTTTAATGATCTATTTAGGTACAACTTATGTCGATTATGCAACCATCTTTCTCCTTAACTAAATGGAACTAGTATGAATTGCTAACTAACAATAAGTTGTCTTGCACAAACCATTAAACACAATCTCAAATCAAACAATGTATTTCATAAATATGCATGAATGCATTCAAATTATAAATCAATGTAAATATAAATGTGATAATCCAAAAATAATGATCAAACCCTAAATATGGTTACCGGACGGAATTACAACGAGATTAGCCTAATATGGCTATGGAGAGAGCAACACCAGTAAAATGTGAAAACATCTCTATGCCTTTCGTCTCCTGTTCTGTCTGCTCGAATGGATTAAAAATAATATGGTTGCCTCCCTTTTTTTTATTTTGTTGCGTCTCTTGTTTAAAACCCTCCTACCAATTATTTTTTCCCCAAAAGTGTATCCCACTTTTTCATTCTTTTGGCATCTGGTGTTATGTCCTGCTCTCTTTTTCTTCTCGTCAATATATAACACAAGAAAGGGTTTATCCCTTGTTTCTGCACCACATCACAAGGCCCAAAAGCACCAAGATTCTTTTCTTTTTCTTTTTTTCCTTTCTTGCGTTGTTGTCCAACACAGCCCACAATCTTTTTTTTGTTGGTAACCATGCCTTTTATACTATATTTTTTTATTTCTTGCAAATTGGAACAATAAAGGCCCAATATCATTTGTTTCACGAATTGAACTTTCAACAGATATTACCATGATCCAACTCTAGAATTTTGGGTATCACACATAAATACATTTTTTTTTCTTTCCGTGGCCTTTTGAATCACCTAAAACGGAGTCCGGACGAAGAAGTTATTACCAAAACATTACGACGTCTAAATCTTTTATTCTTCCATATTTTACTTCTTTTCTTGTCACTTTCCATGTATTTTCATCATTAGCTCATAAAATCTCCATTTTAGCTTTATTTTATACATAACCTATATACATACAAAACACACTCAAAGTACATGTATAGCAACGACTAACAATGCAACTATGCATAATTAACATGCTGTGAGGTGTACGTAAAATACACCGATCAGCCGATGACGATGTTGCAGTAAAATCTCTCTCCCCGTCCCTTTCTCTCTCTCTCTTTGTTTCTTACACACACACATACAAACAGACTGACATTCTACAACTGTTGTGAGTTGTGATTTGTTGGTAGTCCGTGAGGTCAACATTATGTTGAGTTCTTTGCTGATATTTGCTTAACTTTTTATTGTGAAGGCATGGCCTTCTGCAGGCAGAATAATAAGCTAATGGTCAGAGTCTGATGACGATGAGCCAACAAAGAGGCAACCTAGCTCGAGTCCTGTTAGAGAGAACTTTGTGGATATGCAGTAAAGTGACAAAGAATAGACAGAAAATAGCATTCCAAAATGTTATCAAATCTGGAGCTTGCATTAGATAATAGGCTTGTTTCTCCACCACTTTTCGTCAGCAATGATTAAAACAAACTGTAATTTTAACATGTTTATACCTTCAAACTTTTGCATTTGTATAACTTTTAGAGATGTCCTTGTCAGAAGATGCAGCTAAGGGTAGTAGTCGTAAATGAACACACTCAAGTTTAATTTAATCTAAAGTTATATTTTGTTGTATTACGTTAAGTACTTGATAGTTGATCATTTTTAAACCGCACTCTACCCAGATATTTCTTAACGAAATTACACACTAACTTGAGGTCTCTTGTCAAATGCTTCATGCATCCAAAGTCAACAATGAATAGGATAAGTTGAACAATCTGCAAGAGAATTAGAGGATGATGGAACATCTGATAAATAGGATCCTAAATCATGTGTGGGTAATGAGTTATTAGTTATCCTAGATTCAAGATCTATAGTGAGACTAATACTCGTTGACACATTGTCTGTCCTAATTTTAGGCACCCTTTTCTTTTTGGTCTTAGGCACCTATTTATGTCCTGATGGACATTATTTCTCAATCTACCAGGTCCATCTCTTAGTTGTTTTCTCATAGAGCATCCTAAAGTAACTTTTGGATTTCTGGATAGTGGATTCTAAAGCAACTATTTTCGTAGGGGGTGTTGCAACAGATTGGTTCGCATGTCTTTTGGGTTTTCTAGTACTAATATGTACTACTTTAGGCTTCTTAGTTTTAGCATTCACGTTACTGATAAACTTAGAAACACAAGCATCATGATTTGAATTAAACACACATTTTCCACAAGTAGCACAAACAACTTTATCATTTGAAGTTTTGGACATTAAACTGTTATTACACACAGTTACCGACTTTATTTTATTAGAAAACTAGAAATCCTATGGTGGTCTTCTACTTCAGTCTTCTTAGTCTTCACTTGACTATTATTTTGCACTTGATTGCTCCTAAGTTGTGGCCTGCTAACACCAGTTCTGTGAATTACTCCTATAGACTTAGACATGCGAGGATTAGTATTCCTAAAAGTCTGAGGTAACTGAGATGCTCTAGTTTGTGTTGGCCTAGTGTCAATTTGATACATTATTGGTTTAATCACATTCATGTTTCTTATCGCTTGGTTTCCATTTTGAGGCAAAATCTATGGAGATAATTTCTGATTCACATTAGTCGTGGGAGGAAACCTAGATTATGTAAAAGGAGAATTTGAGAAAGGAGACAATTTTCCAAGACTGATGTTTCTTGTGTGATTCTTATCTGTGGTTGTCTAACAACGAATGGTTTTTCAAACTTAGTATCCACATCTTTCCTTTCAACTTTTCAATGAGTTTCTTTAATTTACCTATGGAAATGTTCTTATCTTGTAATTGAGCTTTCAAATCTTGTATTATGAAATATTATTCATTTTCATTTTGAAATGAAGAAGATTCTTGTTGTTTCCAAACTTTATCATTTTTAATCTGTTCTTGACATTGTTGTAAAGCAAGTTCAAGAGAAATTAAGTGTTTCTCAAGTTTAGCAAAACTTCTTACAAGCTCAATATCAACTTCTTTACTGACATTTTCAGTTTATTTGGAAAGCTCAATTGTAAGACAGTCACATTCTTTAATTTTCTCAAGATACAAACATTGCAATTTAGTTTGTTCATTAATATCAGCTAAAGAATGCAAAACAGAACACATAATGTCTTTCGAAACACATTCTTGCAACAGTAGATCGTATTCTTTTGAAAACTCATTTTTATTTGTTTGAAGTTCATCAACCTTTTTTTTCAAGAGATTAAACATACTTCAAATTTGCAATCCTTTCCATTTTAAGTTGTGTTTCAAAAAGTAATGCTCTTGAATTTGTGTCTAGAGTAAGAGCTATTAACATGTCTTTAACAAGCAATTTGACATCGTGAGTAATTGGATTTTGCCATTCATTTTTAACACGTTCTCAAGCTAAGTATTTTCAACAAAAGATCAAATAATTTCATGTTTATCATGCACACAATCAAATGTTTGCTTTCCTTGCACCAGTGAGTGTTCGAGGTGATAAGGTGTCATTTTATACACTTTTTCAGGGTCCTTTAACCCCCAAACCTGTGCATATTGCCAAAATAGATACGTAAACATTCTTTTTAGGTATTTCGCATTTTTGGAAGCATTTGGAGGAAATACCCATGAACTTGGGCTCCATTTAGAGCAGAAACCGGACAAGACTACAGACCTACACCAACATCCTCAGAATAATGTTTCCTCAGCACTATAGACGGCGTCACAAATCAATGTGATGCCGTTCACAACGAAGTCCATGACGACGTCCACACATTCTACGAATGTGTTAAGAGCACACAGCCCTCCCAATATTCTAGAATATTCCTCCTTTCAGATGCTCACAATTAAAATGCGACGCCGTCACATCGATATTCCTAAAAAAAAAAAAAAAAAAAAAAAAAAAAAAAAAAAAAAAAAAAAATAAAAAAAATATAGTGACAAACCCTAATTTTGGTTTTGATGTGTGTAACTTTAGTAGAAACAGGAGGGTAGAAACCCTAGTTCATTTAGCAGCTTTAGGGATAATTTTCGGGCCTAAAACCCATTGTACTTCCATCAACTCAATTTTTAATCAAGTCAACTTATTAATCATTCAATATTCTTGTTTGTGAATCTTATCTGTTCTGGCTTTATCTTTAACATGAGTGGCTAGAACCTCTATTGTGTTTATTTATGATTGTATGAAACCTAGAATGTAGATCTTAGTGGTGTTGCTTCTTGTGATGGATATGCATGTTAGGTCTTAGAAAATCAGCTTTTGTCTGTACTGCTGTTGATATGTCTAGGAAAACATGATTATGTAGAAAGGATACCATCGAGTAACAGTCTTCATACTACCTTGCCCCTTATATGGTTGATCCACTCTTAATATATTTCACATGCATTTAATATACTCTTAGGGGCCTTGTAATAGTCTTCATACTACCTTACTTGTGTGTTGCCTTAATGGAATATTAAATAGACGATGGGTTCATGTAATTCGTTCATAACTTAGGAAATAATTACATAGATAATCACAAGTGTGACAAAGCAACAACACTAGGAGAAGCAATCTAGGGAGTAATACATGATTAAATAAACACAATCTTTTATTATATTGTTATCACCATTAGCTTAGATTATTATTTAGTTTTAATAGCTAAAACCAAACCTCCTCTCAAATATATGATTTACTTGCTTTCTATAAAACATAAAAATACAAAAAGAATCTTCTCTCAACCCTTAGAATTCTGTTAGACCGTGATCAAGCCTTCCCAACCTATTCCCCGAGTGAACGATAACAACCCCCCGAGTCTTGCCTATACTACTACTACAACGATTAGGTGCTCTGCCTAGGGAGTTGTAAAACTTCATGTAGAAGTCTTACAAGACCCGCATCAAGTTTTTGGTGCCGCTGCCGGGGAATAGTTAGGTTTTTATCATAGTTTAGCTTAGTTCTACTCACTTGAATCCTTTTAAGTGAGAATTTAATTTCCGCATATTAGCCTTCTTGTAGTCTATCTTTTCTTTGTGTTATCTGTTTTGTAATCCATTCTTTTCAACCACCATAGGAGACGAGAATCCTATCTGCACTCTTGGAGACTACTCCAAACCTAGCCACGAGGGCTACCAAAACGCCATTGAGCTTCCCGAAGGAGCCAAGGTGTCCCCCTGAGATCCGACACCATCCGGTTGGTGCAAAACGGATGTGCATTCCACGGAATTATGTTCGAAGACCCGATCTAACATCTTAAGGACTTTCTGAAGATTGTAGATTCCATCGACCTTAATGGTGCTATAAGAAATACCACTTATTTGCGTCTATTCTGCTTTTCTCTTCGTGACCAAGCTATCAATTGGCTTGATCGTCTACCCGCAGGATCCATCTTAATTTAGGATGATCTCACCACTCGTTTCCTCGCACAGTTTTTTCCACCAAAAAGAACTACTAAACTTTGAAATGATATATTAATGTTCCAACAACATCAAAATGAATCTCTCTACGATGCGTAGAATCGTTTTAAGGACTTACTCTAAAAAGTCCCTCGTCATGGTCTTGATTTATGGCTTCAAGTTCAAATCTTTTACAATCATGTCGACTACTCCACCCAGATGGCCATTGACTATGCTGCATGCGAGAGACTTAGAAAATTAAGGCTGAAAGAAGCATGGGAAATTATCGAGGATTTAGCCCAATACAAAGAAGAAGAGTGGAACGAACAAACCTTTTCTGAAAAAGGAAGTCCCGACTACATTGATGCTACTTTAGAACAGGAGTTAGAAAGTATGGAGCATCGAGTAGAATCTTTAATGAGAAGTAAAGTGCTATTGTATTATGAGGGGGGATTCACATCTCCCAAAAGACCTTATCAGGAGGAGTTTGAGAGGAAAATACTAAAATTAATTGATGATCAAGAGGATCAAATTAAGCAATTAGAGGAGGATATGAGAAAAACAAAAGACACATTTATGTGTCTTGCGGATAGTTTAATAGCAACTCTGAAGGTCAAGATAGAAGCAAAACGAGTTCATCCCACAAAAATAGAAAGGATCACTAGATTTCCTACTCACACGCCTAGCGTAACCCCTAAAACACTCAAGCCTACCATGTTGCATAGGGTCTCAATGATTTCTATGATTAAACCCACTGTCTATAGAACCCCTCACCAACACCTAAATTCCAACATCAAAATGCCAATACTTCATTCATTTGAGGAAAATAAACTTGAGTACGAAGATGAAGATGAAGTCGAGATAAAGATGATGGGAACCGGAATGGATAAAGAATCATTGGAGCATAATCTCTATGAGGATGACATAACCCTGATTATTTGTCATAATTTTTCTCCAACTTCAAATCCACCCATCAACCCATATAGTCTGGATAGTTCTAGGATGAAGGTAGTAGATTATTTAACAACTCAAACACCGCCTTCACCTTACGTGGAAAATTCCCATCCTAAGGGTGTGCATAGTTTTTATAACCCAGGTATAGACGACCCTAAGAGACATTATGGATTTAAACCAGGTTTATTAGGAAAAAGTGTATCCCTAGGTGTTGATATTTCAAATTGGGAGATGTTTGATGATGATTGGCGATTAGAATCTAAGGAAGTTTCTCCTCTAGGAGAAGAACTTAGTTTATTCGATAGGCCAAATGAAGTAGAGAGAGGTAGAATTCTAGAAGCACACCGTTTAGAGCCTATTCTTCAACAACAAAATTCTCAACGTATGACCTCTTCTCACAACAATGGTGTGTACCGTTACTATCACCCGTACTTAAACTCAAGTGTAGGGGAGACCCAACTTTTACACGTCAAATAAGCGTAGAGTCAGGCTCGTGACTCGAACAAAAACAAGCGCTTTTTGGGAGGCAACCCAATTTACTTTTCCCGCATATTAGGAGTGTCATGTGTGTTTTAATTCTTTATAGTTTGTTTTATTATGTTTGAACCATCTTGTAATCATGCTTTGTTTATCTTTAACCTCGTCTTAATCTCAATCAAAGGTATTTTGCAAATAATAAGTGTAGGGGAATTTATCCGGCTTTTGAGCCAAATTCAAACATGTTAAATAAATTGTTTAGATTAATTCGCGTCAGTTTTGAGTCATATGATTGAATTGTTAAATCTCAAGTTTTATACAGCTATATGTACAGGAATTAACTTATGGAATCAAGTGCAGGAAATTTTTCATCAAAAACAAAAATTTTGTTTTCACAGAACGTGGAGACGGTGTCACGATTTACACGCGACGCCGTCACCACGACACCTGTGACGGGGTCACGTAAACCCTGACGGCGTCAAACGCCCAGGTCCAGAAAACTTAAAGTTTTTAATTATTTTTTAAAATAAAACTTGCACAACATTTAAAATATGCACTTTTCTTTTATAAACCTGCAAAACCAACGAGTTTGACAATTCTCTCATCCTATCTTTACTGCTTTATCGAGTCAACCCTAAATTCATATTGTATATTTATATATCACACATTTTATGCTTGGTGTGGTTGTCTTTGTCTTTGATTACAGGTTATATTTGATAAGAAGAAGCTTGGAAGTTCTTAGGAAGTTTTATTGGATGATTCTTGGAGGACGATTTAACCAGTTATTGCATGTTTCTTCTCCATTATTGAGCAAACAAAGGGAGTACTAGTTTCTTTTCCTTGTTTTCTTTTCCCTTTATTTGTTTTTACGGGTACTTCTATAGAACATTGGGGACAATGTTCAACTTAAGTGTAGGGGGAAAATAAGCCTTAGAAACTATTCTTTCATTTGCCATTTGCTTTGTCCTTAAAATGATGGGTAATATATCGAAACATAGCATAAGAGGTAATTTTGACCCAAATTTAAATTTTTTTATGACACATATCAACGAAAACCGAGTATTAATAGCGTCTCATGGATACGAATTTATATTACTAGCACAAAAACCCTCAAATTCCACCCCTACAATGTGAGGTTTGCCCTTAATATAGCTTGTTCAAGTTAAGGATTTGAGCAATCATGTGTGTCTATTCCGTTATTATGGATGTGTATGCGTGGTTTTGTCGCCTTTTCTGGAACATTGGTATCGGTTACTTTAGGATTATGAGAGTGTACCAGTAGTATATTAAATTCTAGAACTTGTTTTTGTGATGCATCCTGAGACCGCATAGTAAGTATTAGGATTTGCTTGATAAGAGGCACTAGGATTAACCCATTTTTTAAACCTGTAATTGTTATGATGGTCACACCGATCCTATAACTATCCCACACCCTTGCCATGCACTCATTTTTAGTGCAGGATACCCCTAGTACAACCCTCTAAGCCTATCCTTTTCATGTTTCTTCTATTTATGTATTACGGAACGACCAAAAGGGGATTTCTAGGAATTCCTGAATAGACAATTCCGGAAGTGTGTAGTAGTTGAACTTTGTCACCCTTAAACCAATCGTTACACCCAAAAAGCCTTAGCCTACCTTGTATGTACTCGTTTTTAGTACATTATTGTGTTAACCCAAGTTAATTATTTGAGTACACGGTTGCTAAGTCCTTATCCTTGTAAATACAGTTTTGGGACGATTGGGATTCATGGTAGTATTTATTTTGCGGAAGAATGGGGAAGAAAAGTTAAGTCAATACCCCCATATGTTTGTCAAATGATCTCCATGTTATTTTGATCCACCTCAAATCGGGTCATTAGATAGATTGTAAATATCGAGCATGTAAAAGCTCAAGTGTAGGGGTACGTGTTATAAACCCCATGTGATGTATTAGTTATTCAAAAAAATGAGAAAAGAAAAAGAAAGAGATTGATGTAGAGTTGTGTAGAGTTTGTAGATCTTCGTCCGAGACTTGGCTTAGCAACCAAATCAGCGTGTATTCGTGTAAATAATTAGCTAACCCTTCCACTCCAAATTCACCCAAAGACCACCCAAATGTATCCTATCCATTTCCGTTTCCACTATATGTTATCTTACACCTACACGCCACAACCCTTTAAAAGACCTCTTAGATAGTAATGAATAATACTTGCACCTAGCGGTGGAGGTTTGATCCTTTACCAAGCTTATGGTAATTTATATGCTATGACAGGTAATGAGTGTTGATTTTCTGTTTCCCCCATATGTTATAATTTATTATACAACCGAGTGAAAGAGAGAATCCCCAAACACTTATGTGAGGTGCTAGTATATACTTTCTGTGCTTTTAATTACGAGGTCTAGAAGGTTGTGTTGTAAAATATGTTTAAAGAGTAGGTAAAATGACCCTCATATTGTTATTTTCTAGGTAGAAAAGCCCATTTGCTTGAGGACAAGCAAATCCCAAGTGTAGGGGTATTTGATGAGGTGTCATTTTATATACTTTTTCGGGGTCGTTTAACCCCCTAAATCGTGCATTTATGCCCAAAATAGGTACTTAATCGTTCCTTTTTAGGTATTTCGCATTTGGAAGGCATTTGGAGGAAATACACGTGACTTGGGCTCATTTGGAGAAGAAACAGACAAGACTACAGACCTACACCAACATCTCTCAAGATAATGTCCTCAGCAGCTGGAGACGGCGTCACAGATTCAACGTGACGCCCTCATAACGAAGACCATGATGGCATCACACATTCTATAACGGTGTGAGAGCACACGACCCAGCCCATTATCTAGAATATTCTCTTTCATGACGGCGTCACGATTAAAACGCGACGCCGTCACAACAATTTTCCTATATATACAAACCCGAATTTAGGGTTTTGAGTGTGTAACTTTAGGATAAAAATAGGGTACGAACCCTAGTTCGTTTACCAGCTATTAGGGACGATTTTAGGGCCTAAAAACCCTATTGTACTTCTTTCAACTCATGTTTTAATCAAGTACGACTTATTTTAATCATTCAATATGTCTTGTTGTGTGATTCTTATCTGTTCTTGCTTTATCTTTAACATGCTTGGCTAAACCTCCTATTGTGTTTATTTATGATTGTATGAAACCTAGAATGTAGATCTTAGTGGTGTTGCTTCTTGTGATGGATATGCATGTTAGGTCTTAGAAAACTAGCTTTTGTCTGTATTGCTGTTGATATGTCTAGGAAAACATGATTGTGTAGAAAGGATACCATCGGGTAATAGTCTTCATACTACCTTGCCCTTTATATGGTTGATCCACTCTTAATATATTTCACATGCATTTAATATACTCTTAGGGGCCTTGTAATAGTCTTCATACTACCTTACTTGTGCGTTGCCTTAACGAAATATTAAATAGACGGCGGGTTCGTGTAATTCGTTCATGACTTAGGAAATAATTACATAGATCATCACAAGTGTGACAAAGCAACAACACTAGGAGAAGCAATCTAGGGAGTAATACATGATTAAATAAACACAATCTTTTATTATATTGTTATCACCATTAGCTTAGATTATTATTTAGTTTTAATAGCTAAAACCAAACCTCCTCTCAAATATATGATTTACTTGCTTTCTATAAAACATAAAAATACAAAAAGAATATTCTCTCAACCCTTAGAATTCTGTTAGACCGTGATCAAGCCTTCCCAACCTATTCCCCGAGTGAACGATAACAACCCCCCGAGTCTTGCCTATACTACTACTACAACGATTAGGTGCTCTGCCTAGGGAGTTGTAAAACTTTGTGTAGAAGTATTACGAGACCCGCATCAGTAGGCAAGTATTCAATTCATTTTATTAAATTAGTTGTTTGTTTTTGAAAAGATTTTTAGAAAATATTCCTTCTGACTTCATTGGCAAAAAACAACTGCTCACGAGACTTTTCAGTTTGAGGTGTAAAAAGTTCATAAAGACTGTTTTGCTTTGTGTAATCATATGGTTTAACCTTATTTTTACACAACTTTGATCTACTTTCTTTCGAAGACGAAGTGTTTCTTCAGGAACAAATAAATTTGCAAGATCATTCTTATCATATTTGACATTGTAAAGACATGGTTTTTCCTTTTGAGCTTGCTTGAGGTACAAAGGATTTGCAAAACTGCTTTTACCAAGAACAGTATAATACGAACTCGGTTTAGGAGTTAGCATATGCATGGTTTGAACAGATTGACCGGTTTTACTAACAACATGGTTTAAAAACTTGATTTAATTTTCTAAAACAATCAATTTGTCAATATTTTTGTTTTTATGTTCTTTGAAATCCTTTTTCATTTGATCTTTTTCCTTTAAAATTTGAGAAATCCTACTTTCATGTGCTGAGATCTTGGTTAAAAGCTTGGCATTTTCTTCTTTAACACAAAAAGTTGTAAAAGATTGAGTTTTTAAAGATTCATGATGTTGTCGTTTAGTTTGTTCTAATAAACCAAGAGCTCTTGCACATTCAAGTTCAGCTTTCTCTTTGTCTTTGTGATTCGTTTGGAACATTTTGTACTTCTCAAGCTCACTTTTAGAATAAGTCAAATTTTGTTTTCTTATTTCAAGATCTTGTTTGGTTTTCTCAAGATCTTGTTTTCTTTTCTTAAGATCTTGTTTGGTATTTTCAAGATCTTGTTTGCTTTTGTTAAGCTCTTGAGTGATAGACGTGTTTGCTTTCTTAAATTTCTTTTGAGACTTTTTGTTTTCATCAAGATCTAATTTAAAATTAGCAATTAAAGAAGCAAGCATAACACGTTCATCCTTATGTTCTTCAGCATTTTGGTCAGCATGACCTTCATTATCACCTATATCCGATGAACCAAGAGTGACATTACTATCAACCGATTCCACCATACATGTGTTCTTAATGAATTCAAGTTGCTCAGAATGCTGTCTGTTAGTGGCATACACATTATAGTCATCGTCAAATTGTACCTTATCCATATTAGAGGATAAATTAGTTGGCCCAAGCCCAGTCTGTGGGCTTTGGGTCCATTAATTAGGGTTTGATGGGGGTGGTTTAGGGGATGCGGCTCAACGTAGCCACCTAGGTCTGAGGATCAGACCCGCTCCAATACCATGTTGAATGATGAAAACCCTGTAGGTAATACTTTGTTATCCATCACTATTTATAGATTACAAATGTAGCATAAACCTAACCCTAATGGACCCAAAGCCCACAGACTGGGCTTAGGCCAACTAATTTATCTTCTAATATTCCAATGGCTCAGAATCATAGGTAGGTCCTGAATCTGCAATGTGAACCTCCTAGATCTTTGTCATGTACATGTAATGTGCTTCTAATTCTTGTTCATCTGGCTCATAATCAGTGTCATGTAGCCAATCTTCCTGCTCAACACTTAACAGAACACCTTTTGATTCCTGCTAGTATAACATCATCTTCTCTTTGTGATACTCATAGTATTTTGCCCATTTTGGTTTCCTACACTCCTTAGCAAAATGACCAAACCCCTTGCAATTGAAACACTATATCCTAGACTGCTGCACTACCTGATTCCCTATAGTTTCCCTAGCCCTGACAACTGTTCTAGCTCTCTGATTCATAAACTGCCAGTCTGATTGTCATTTATGTTCTTTGGAGAAGTATCCACATTCTTGTTCCTGGTGTTTGATGAAGTTCTGAGGTTGTCGTTGGTACCAAATGTTGGACCTTATATTTAAACCATATTCACTTCATATAAACATAAATGGATCGAAATAAGCAAAGAGAAAGAAGGAAGAAAGAAAAGATAGAAAGAAAGGGAGTGTTTCATTGATTACACAAATGAGTGTGTGTTACAAATGAGAACCAACACCCTTTCCATCCATGGAGAGGGGTATTTACACTTCCATATGGGCCGGCCTATGTAGGCCTTGTTTGGGCTGAATGGAGTTGCTTATTGGGTCGGGCTCAGGATTACTTTGGGCTTAAGCCCGTAAGGTATACAATATTAGATTAAGAAACGAGCCTGATACCTGTAACTAGCCTATTACAATGTTTATCATATAAAGAATGAAATTCCTTGTTTGACTCAATATTTTGAGGCTAACAACTTGGTTGAACCATTTTATTAATAAAGTCTTCCGCTTGCGTTTGTTGATGCTATAAGTGTGACATTTGACCCGTTCTTGGGTGTGGTGTTACAACATGTACTTCCTATACTGATGACGTTGGTCGGGTGCAAGTATTACATTTATAATCGAGACTAATGAAATTACCAACGATACATACGAGCAAGTATACTCGTTCAATCGTAGTAAAGTTGGGTAAGTCAAGTTCGTTCCACGGGACTTGGTTTAAACCAATACTAGGTAGAAAGAAAGACACTAAGGTTGTCACGACCATTAGCGTCACAAAATCAAGGTAATTACTTAAGCAAATTCGTTCCATTTTTGAGGTTATACTTATGCGAGAAATCTATGTCATTGATATCCATGTTTGATTATGTTAGGTAAACAAGTGTATATGATTCACAAAACCTATTTATATATGATTTGACTCCGTGGTATACTTCACCAAATCATATTTATGCATGAAACTAATGATGAACCCTTTCGACCTATACTTGAATTCAAGCCCTTTTGTTCATCTTTTTGATTATGTGAAAATGGTAGATGTCAATTACCAAAACCCCTTTTTAGTTTGTCACTACTAATAGAGAATAGCATACGTCACGGAATCCCTTTCGACCTATGATTCCGTGGGTATTCTACCACAAATCATAGAGAAGAACTCAAGACGTAAATAAACCACATGATTACAAAAAATCATCATTCATACACAATCAAACATTTCACCAAATTCATTTCATTCCACACATAAGTATTATGAGACTACTCCATATATAAATTCATTTCACAAATCCAACATTCAAACGATAAATTAAGACACATCTCAGAAATATTTGTAAAGATTAATACCTACAAAGATTCCTATGAGTTTGGTGATGTAGCTCGCCAAGGGCCTCTAATTTCCGTAATCAATGTAACTCCAAGAGTGGTGCTTCTTCCTTCAAATTCATCCTTACACTCTCCTGGGTTTGCAGGGATATTTCTACAGCTTTTGGGGTGAATATAGGTGGTGGAAACTTAACCTAATTGAGGATTAAGTGGATTTTTTGTGTTATATTTTTAGGTTAAGATCACCCTATATTTATAATGCTCTCCAAACCGACTTAAGAAGTAAATGGAAGTCCCCTCAGTTGATATTATGAGTATATGATCGGTTTCCAGGCATTATGGTTCGTTAATACTCTCATAATTGTAAAAATGTAACTGACATCGTGGTCCTGCCGGGCAGCAATTCAATCGCGTTCTCTGCCGGGCGGCAAAGCCTCCTGCCGGGCGGCAGAGTGCTCGTCGCAACGTGCGATCTTCACTTTTCCTCGTCTTTCATCTTCCGATCAACTTTTTGTCCCTCAGGCCAATCTATACACATGTTTATGACCCAAAGTGCATATTTTACTGTTCCATATGGGTCTTCAAATCAAATATCGAATTAGCACTCATTTCTTGGCTTCTTTTCTTCACTTCGTATCTTTCAGCTAGCTGCAACACAAGAAACTAATTTTGCACAATAACAGGGGTAAAAGCAGTATTATTTTACCATTTAGCACATATAAAACCAAGATAACGCATCCTAAAACTTACCAAATCTAGGCGTTATCAAACTCCCCCATACTTAAGTTCTGCTCGCCCTCGAGCAGGTTCATTAAATCAAGAAGTTACTTCAAAATTAGTATCACAACAACTCCGAAAGATAATGTGAGAACCAGGTAATTTATCAAAAGGATTTTTATTTACTTTTTTTAATTGTAACTAAAGCTAGTTAAATCTATAAACTCCTAGTTACCAAGTAAGTTGTTTCCTAACTCTTTGATGAACTACCAGTATCACGTCTTAGCACATTGGCTAATCGATACCCCAACATTTAACTTTTTCTTCCTTTATCTTCATAATTTATAGCTTCATTGGCTATTTATTCACTTTTTTTTACTTTTCATTTCGATCAACCTCCGATCGACTACTACATAGTTGGTAACTAGTAATTTCCAGACTTAACCACTAGTTATTATAGCACAAAATATATATTTTATTATTAAAAATGGTTTACTACTACCTTTATCATTTAAATTACCTTCATCTCATTTTGGGCATGTGTTGCGGAACAAAATTTAAAAATCGGATCATTTTTCTATCTTTATCCTAGTTACTTTCCCTCCCCCACACTTAAGTTTTGCATTGTCCTCAATGTAAGTAAACGAACTTCAAAGTAAAGGAAATAGGAAAAGTTAGGACAATCGATACTACCCGTTTTGCGATGCAATCTTCATACGTGGTTTCGAGTATGCGAGTCAAGTTCCTTTCGAACTTGGGTATGATAAACCTCCATATACGTCAACACATGTCAAACCTGCAAATACTGCAAATATACCGCATTTCCCAAAGTAACATGATAAATAAAAACATCCTAAGATTAACAATCCACAAAAATAGTTTAACACACATAAGTTTAACTTCCTACGATACGAATTAAATTATCCAACTGAATTTAAACAAAGTTTTTAGACTTTTCCGTGCAATCACTCATCCATATCATTATCATCAAATCCAGCTCCTCCAGATGAACCTCCAACTGCATATCCCGAAGAACTACCTCCAAAATCTGGCATGGCACTCGTAAGGTAATCATCACCACCCAATCCATAGCGTCCTCCTTGGTTGCTTTGATTACCCGGGTTAAGGTAATGTGTGTAAGGGTAAGGGTATGGTATATATGGATATGGGTATGGTGGAACATTTGGTGGCTCATAAGTTGGGTATGCAAAGTTACCTTGGTCCGTAAAATGATGGAGAATGGGCATGGAATGTTCGAGCATATAATTATTCCGAATCAACATAGAGTCTCTCCAAACATTCCCTCACTCAATCTCACTCAAACTCGCATTCTAATCTCCTAACTGGAGTTCAAACCTCCATGCTCTTGCCTCGGCTCACTGCTTCCTTCTTCAGCTTGAGTTGGCATTTTAGTTTCTTTCTTTAAGCATGTATTCTCCTCATCCAACTCATCTGCCAACATCTTCGATGTCCAATACTCACAGTCAATCGGCTCTGAACACTTCTTGATCTCATCATCCACACAATAGCCAAGAAAACAAGCAATTTTGGTCACATAATGACCTGCACAAATGACACTATTCTCCTTAGTTCCTGAGGCATGCTTGTACAAATGATCCGCAATGATCCAAGCTAAATTCACTCCACGTGAATCCTCTAAAGCACTCATCATCCACAAATCTCACTTTTAGCATCTCTCCCTACTAGCTACCCTATGCACCAGTGATCCCACAATAACTTTGTGTACAATCCGCATTAGTAGTCAATGTTGGTTTACCAACTCTAGTCCAATAATCCTTATGATCAAACTTCTTATCATCAACCTCTAGTTTACCAAAGTATACTTCAAATAAACAATGCTCTACTTCTTCCTCTATAAACAAACCAAGCACAACTAAAAACTCAGGGAGTGTAAGTATATGCTCATGCCCACACAGTCGAAACCATATACACTTCTTCTTCATCAAATTGTTTCTATCCACATACTTATCAAAATATAATGTTGAAAAGAATTCCAACACCCATTCAGGATAAATTTCATTATCAATCAAAAGTGCTCTTTCCCACGAGTAATCAACAAATACATCTCCATCTCCTTCGTAGATGTACTCCAATTTCATCATTTCCCTCAAGGTGTATTTGAAACCATAACCAGCAAACAAACGCCAGTTAGCAACCCTTGGTACTCCAAAGCTCCTTTCTTGCAATTTTGACAACTTCTCACAGTAAGCATGCCTCTCTACGAATGGCAAATCCTTCCACTTTAAGTTAGCATTCGACATAGGTTGCAATGAATAGGTGATTGTGTTCCTTTTATTCCTTTTCTCATAGTCCGCAATGAGTGGATTTGGCAATGTGTCCTTGCGACTTTTCTGCAAAATCACCAAATATAAGTCCCAACAATCATTTATAAACTGATAAAACTAAGCATATCACCCTTGCACATGCCAAATCAAATTTGGACAAAACCCGGGACAGAACCTCCCTAGCCGCCCGGCACAACATGTCTGCCGCCCGGCTAGGTGCTCGATCGCTCTCTCTGCCGTCCGACAGAACTCTCAGCCGCCCGGCTGGGCATTCGTCCCAAGCCATTTTTACTCACCTAA
Organism: Tanacetum coccineum; assembly: GCA_026074375.1. NCBI lineage: Eukaryota > Viridiplantae > Streptophyta > Magnoliopsida > Asterales > Asteraceae > Tanacetum > Tanacetum coccineum. The sequence continues at coordinate 30,807 of BQNB010050516.1, forward strand.
CATTTTCTAGGTGTTTACCTCTCCTCCTAGTTTTTCCATACTCTTCCTAATTCTCTTATGGGTGTCCTAACACTTCCAAAACTCTTCTTTAACCTCAAATTCTTTCGCCATTTTTCCTAAATTTACCAAATTTTATAACCTCAATCAAAATCTTAATGGGTGATCCATACAATCAATCTAGCATTATAGAACCTCTAAGATTAATCATACATCACATTTAAGAAAATGCATTTGTGGATCCCAATCACAGATCGATTCCTTAGCTTGTAAGGGTTAAGTTACTTTGGATAAATCCAAAACAACTTATGGTAGAAACTTTGTGAATACCAAAGAGTATGCGAAATCTACTCTTTAGTACTTAGAAGAATATATGTGAATATCAATGAAACAGTAAACTTGTATAAACAATGATATCACTAAAACGCTCCAATATTATTAATCTTAATAATACGAGTACTCTTAACTAGTACTAGGGTTTACAACCTTGAAGCTATGAACAACTATCAACTCATATACACATACTTTTTTGGATACTATAACTATGTGTCTATGAGTTGATAGTTGTTTATAGCTTCAAGGTTGTAAACCCTAGTACTAGTTAAGAGTACTCGTATTATTAAGATTAATAATATTGGAGCATTTTAGTGATATCATTGTTTATACAAGTTTACTGTTTCATTGATATTCACATATATTCTTCTAAGTACTAAAGAGTAGATTCCGTATACTCTTTGGTATTCACAAAGTTTCTACCATAAGTTGTTTTGGATTTATCCAAAGTAACTTAACCCTTACAAGCTAAGGAATCGATCTGTGATTGGGATCCACAAGTGGTATCAGAGCGGGTGTTCTGAAACTTTGATCTAGAAGAAACTATCAAGAAGAATCCTTTACTCACAAGGAAGAGATGGCTCCTATGGCTCTTTCAAATTCTGAGGTAACTACTTGTTCTAAATCATGTCTAAAAAACTATGAAACTCTTAAAAAGCAATATGATAATTTAAGAATATAGCTTAATAAATCTGAGTCTGATTTAGCTAACTATAAAAGAGGTTTAGCTTTTGTAGAAGAACGACTTGTCTTCTATAAGAATAATGAGGTTATGCTTTATGAACAAATTGTGATTTTAAAAAGAGATGCCTCATATAAAGACTTAGATATCAATGCTCTAAATATTCAGGTTGAAAAACTTAAGAGTGAATTAGAAAAAGTCAAGCAAGAAAAGGAAGGCATTCAATTCAAAATTGCAAAATTTGATAATGCTTCTAAGAGCCTAGACAACATGTTAAGGAGCCATGTAACTGACAAAAGCAAAAAGAGTTTGGGCAGCTATCATGCTGTTCCACCTCCACCTACAGGCTTGTTTGCACCCTAACCATTGATTTATCTAGCTCTGGCCTTGAGGAGTTTCAACAACCTGATTTTGAAGGCTATGGACCTAAGATAAGTAAGAGTGTCAATGTAGATACTTCTAATGAGGTTAGGAAATCTCATGATACCCTATTGATTGAGAAGCTGGTGTCAGATGATAAGTCAGAGAAGAAAACTATTTTTCCTACTGTTGCTAAGATAGAATTTGTTAGACCCAAACAACAAGAAAAACCAGTTAGGAAAACAGTTAAGTATGCTAAAATGTACAGGTCACAAAGACCTAGGGGAAATCAAAGAAACTAGAATAATCAAAAATCCTAACAGCTAGGAAATGATTTTGTGATGCACAATAAAGCCTGCTATGTCTGTGGAAGTTTTGATCACCTCCAGTATACATGTGAACAAAAGAGACAGCTAAATGGTCAAATGGAGGGTAAACCAGTATGGAACAATGCAAAGAGGGTGAATCATCAAAATTCTCCAAGAATTACTCACCCAAATCCAAAAAGAAACATGGTTCCAAGAAAAGTCTTAACTAGGTCTGGCACAATTTCACTTAATACTGCCAGACAAAGTCATCTTAATGCTGTTTGTTATAGTTGCTCAAGACAAGTTAATACTGCTAGACCAAAGGCAGTGATTAATGCTGTTAGGACGAATCAGGTTAATGATGTTAAAGAATCAGCATGTTGGGTTTGGAGACCTATCAAATCTAATAGTGCATCAATCACTTTGAAGAGATATGACTATGTTGATGCAAGAGGCAGATCCAGGTTTGTAATGGCTTGGGTTCCTAAGAAGGTCTAATTTTCTTATGTGCAGGGCAACCCAGAGACAGAATTGGAAGATTCAGTAAGGTTAAATAGCCCTGAAGAAGTATCAAGAGCAAGAAAGACTTAGTTATAAAGCAGCTGTGAAATTGCATGATCAATTTGGTGATGAAAAGAGAGCAGGAGCAGAGTTGACTCAACAAAATGACAAGTCACAGTACAAGAAGTAAAGAAGTGTTTGATTACATCCTCCAAGTCAAGATAAAGCTTTTAATCAAGAAACTTGAAAGATTCAGAAGATGAACATCAAGTTTAGGGGAGGATTATTGTTGGGATCAAGAAGCCTTTAATGCAGAAACTTGATGATTAACAAGATGAATATCAAGTTTAGGGGAGGATTATTGGGAATTAAAGTCTTCATACTTTGTACTGCCAAGCATAATTTAGTACTACTTAAGATTTTCAAGAAAAATGACTAAGTATGTTAGTACTGCTGATGTAAAAGTTAGTACTGCCAGTACTAACTTAGTACTGCTAGTGAAGACTGAAGAAAATATTCTAAGTAGTTAGTACTGCTAGCACAAAAGTTACTACTGCTAGTGTTAGTTACTACTGTTAGAGTAATATTGATGCTGCTTAGCCAAAGTTAATGCTGCTAGTAAATATTGTTACTACTGCTTGAACTCAATATGCTGATTAAAAGATTTCAACTAAGAGATTATATACTGATTAGAAGATTTATGAGAAAGTATTTAATAAATTTGACTACATGTTTAGGAAAATATTAAATACTTAGTCATTGTATTCAATACGTTTGACTGGATAACTTATATTGATTTAATGCTACAAAGGAAACAAGATATGCTAAAGAAGGAAATGAGATCAACATTATTGATGGAGTGATGATATGCTTTAAAGAGAAGATTTAGTTTCCTTATACAGTTTCCTTGTAATTAATGAGTAATTAATTGTATTAATTATGTTTCCTTGTAAGTCATGATCTCTTCCTATATAAAGAGATCATAGACACATAGTTTCATATCCAGAAAATTATGTGTGTGTTTTTTGATATTCATACTTTAGAGAAAGAGAGAGATATAGCTTCAAGGTTGTAAACCCTAGTACTAGCCAGAGTACTCGTATTATTCATCATAATAATATTGAAGTTTTTTGGTTACATTTGTGTTCTTTCATATTCACTGTTTTATTCATAATTCTTCTAGGTATTAAAGAGTAGATTCCGCATACTCTTTAATATTCAACACAAAATTTCTATCAGTGTTATTTTGGATTTATCCAAGGTAACATATTCTTTATACAAGCTAAAGATTCGATCACAGTTTAGGATCAACAAGATAAGATTACAGGTTTATTGATTTGGAGCTTATTTATATGTAGTGACATGTTAAAGGAGATCTTAAGTCAAGGGGAAGCATTGAAGATTTTGTTTCATTTAGAGAGATGATTACATCTCAACTTCAAGGGAAGCTTTGGCTTTATGATGAAGTTCGTACGCGACTTTGTTTGTTTTGTCATCATCAAATAGGGGAAGATTGTTGGGATTCTTGATTTAATGAGACAAAATGAATAAAAGAATGAAACAAAAGGACTAGAATTGTAATTAAAGAATTCTTCAAGCTGGTGGATAAAGATGAAGATTTTAGAAGATATCAGAAGATCTCCTTATAATGATAAAGATACAAAAGAAATTAAGAAGAAAATTCATAAAATGTTAAAATATATTGATTTTTGTCTTATCTTCTATAGTAAGACCTTATAATCTCTTATATAAAGAGATTATCCGGCATAATGGATTTAAGGACATCCATTGATACATGGAACTCTCACAATAAGAGTCAATAGATCGATAGCAAAGTCGTCTGATGAGTATTCGACATAGTTAAAAAGGTGTGTGTATGTGTACACCATAGTTAGATAGTTAGTTAGTAGCCCCAAGTTATAGTTGGGGTAATAGAGAAACGTATGAATGAAAAACCTTGTTGAAATAACTTTGTTCATTATGCTATTTCCGCTATGCATTCTTTCATGTTCATTGTTATTTTTTCCTAGATATAGATCTAAACAATCTTGAGCTACAACAATCTTATCAATTGGTATCAGAGCAGGTTGCTCTTGATATCTAGGGTTTCAAGGTTTTCGTGTTTGATTTTCTATTTTTCGGTGGTCAAAATCAATGAAACTAGGGTTTTTCATCAAACCCTAATTCGATAAGAAACAGAAAAAGAAGATTATAGGTTGTCGTCATCAATGGTTTTGTGTTTAATCTGTTGCTCTCTCTAAATTCAATCAGGTGTGTTCGTGATAATTTGTGTGTATTGATGCTCTTGAACGACTAAACAAACTCTTTTAGAAGTTTGGTTTTGTGTGCGGGTTTCTTAGTAGTAATCCTTTACAGATATATTTATTCTACTACTTGGTAAAAGATCAGATCCTTTACTATGATGTTATCTTCTGTAATTGTTCTGGATAATTAAAACCTTTCTTAGGGTTCTGAATTTATGTGATGGTGGATAACGAAACCCTAATTTTCTAGGGTTTAATTATATGATGTGTTTGAAATTTTTGATTTACCACAGAAGTTTAGATGTGCTGCTAATGAATCTCGTTAAAGAAGAAGGGTTTTATATAGATTCCTGATTAGAAGAAGGACATCAGGTATCAACGCAAGGTTCAACAAAGGATCGAAAGCAATAATTTTTTTACAGTAGCAGCGAGTAGGTCTGCAGCAGCAGCAGGTGGTAGATTAGGGTTTGGTTAACCCTAATAAAATGGAATAAAACAGCAGCAAATCATGAGATGTTTACAGATCGTGTACTAACAGCAGCAGGTTTAATGGCTTTTCTACTGCTATAGAGCAGTTACTACTGCTAACAAAACTTGATGAAGAAGAACTTGTGGTATAGATGATGGAAGGTTGTGTGATTAACCTGCTGATGGTGTGAGCATAACATTGATATACGGGGTTAGATCAGACATGAGAGATGTATTGAAAGCTGTTGTATGAGTTAGGGTTATAAAAACCTAACTATTGGCATGTGAAAAATGGATACGTCAGAAAGGAGGCAAATTATGTAAGTGTGTGTGCCCTAATGATATATGTACATTGCTTCTATAGATCTGATATGAACAAATGGGCTGGATAATTTTAGTTGTGGGCCAGCATTTGTAATATGTGCAAAAAATTAATACTGCCGGCAACTTTGTGTATTTATGCTACCAAGAGATATCAAGAGTTAGTACTGGTAGGATGTTTCTAGTTTATGGTTTGATTAGTGCTGCCAAGATAATCTTTAGTACTGCTCTTACAAGATTTTTAGTACTGCCGGTTGATGTTTAATGCTGCTCGTTGGTTTTGTTGGATGGTTAATACTGTTGTATATCGGCCACTGCTAGGCGTAAAGACTAAGTACTACCTTATTATTTTAGTACTGCCAGACTTGTTCGAGAAATGAAGATTTTAGTACTGTTAGTGTTGATAGATATCGGACAGTACATGTTTTTGGCACACGTTTGGATCTCGGATGAAACTGTTTCTCACAAAAGTTTATTCTTTTTGATTTATGGCTCGTATTTTTAGAGATTTATTAAAGATGTGATTACGAAGACAATTGAATATTGCTTATTTGATGTTGTAGTTGAGTTTCACATGTTTGTGTTTTATCATATCTCAAATGGCTTACAACATTTGGAGGTAACTTGTTCATGCTTAAATAGTGTTGACGAAGACTTGACAAATCTAGCAAAGGTGTGTGATTTTTCTTATGGTGCTCAATGCTCACATTTGATATCACTTAAAGGAGTTACGTTGTAGTGTTCAATGTCTCATATTAGTTGAGGATTTTGTCAAGAGGTTGCAGTCTACTTATATTTTTGTCTTGGTATAAGTTCGAAGTCACGTGGATAGTGCAAGACATAAGACACAAGTTTAGGAGATTCTACTTCTTCATCAAATTCGTTATACTCAGTTTTCTTCATCAGTGATCACTACATAGAGCCTACAGAGTTTGAGATTCAAGAGATGGTAAACATATAGGTTTTAGTGGAAGCTTATTGATTAAATGTTTAATCATCTACATGCACCACTTGAGGGGAAGTGTTTCATTACTACTGCTGATCTTTATTACTACTGGTAGTTTATATTTCTACTACTCAAAGTCATTTTTTGTATTATGCTTCATGGCGGGTATTTTGAGTATTGGAAGGCTGGATTAGTAGTTGTGGTATATGGTTTGTAGCTGTTATGATCCAAGTCGCATATCTACAGAAGACCCCTATTAGATGATTACAAAAAAGGGGAAGAAGATTACAGGTTTATTGATTTGCAGCTTATTTATGTGTGGTGACATGTTCAAGGAGATCTTAAGTCAAGGGGAAGCATTGAAGATTTTGTTTCATTTAGAGAGATGATTACATCTCAACTTTAGGGGAAGCTTTGGCTTTATGATGAAGTTCGTACGCGACTTTGTTTGTTTTGTCATCATCAAATAGGGGAAGATTGTTGGGATTCTTGATTTGATGAGACAAAATGAATAAAAGAATGAAACAAAAGGACTAGAATTGTAATTAAAGAATTCTTCAAGCTGGTGGATAAAGATGAAGATTTCAGAAGATATCAGAAGATCTCCTTATAATGATAAAGATACAAAAGATATTAGAAGATATTCTTAAATGTTTTAAATATATTGTTTGTTCTTATCTTCTATTGTAAGCCTTGATATCTCTCTATATAAAGAGATTATCAGGCATATGGTTTTAGACATCCATGGATACATAGAACTCTCCCAATGAGAGTCTAGATAGATCGATAGCAAAGTCGACTGATGAGAGTCGAATAGTAAAAGGTGTGTGTGTGTGTACACCATAGTTAGATAGTTAGTTAGTAGCCCCAAGTTATAGTTGGGGTAATAGAGAAACGTATGAATGAAAAACCTTGTTGAAATAACTTTGTTCATTATGCTATTTCCGCTATGCATTCTTTCATGTTCATTGTTATTTTTCCTAGATATAGATCTAAACAATCTTGAGCTACAATGATCTTAACAATTTATTTGACTCCCTAACAATGTATCTAAGCTCTTAGAAGCATTTTTATAAGTGTCAATTTTAAACTGATTGCTCTCTTTTTCTTTCTTAAGTTTTTCTATCTTGTATATTCTATTTGGAAAGTCAGGATCCACAAAACCTGGAGGTTGGCAAACATAGACTTCCTCTTCTATAGTGCCATATAAGAATGCACTTTTGACATCCATCTGGTACACAGTGAAATCCATAAATGATGCAAAGGCTAAAAATAACCTGATTGCTTCAATTCTTGCAACAGGAGCAAAAACCTCATCATAGTCTATGCCTTCTTCTTGTCTATGACCCTGTGCTACCAGCCTGGCTTTATTCCTGACAACAACCCCTCTCTGATCTTTCTTGTTCCTGAAGACCCATTTAGTACCAATGGCCTTCTTTCCATAAGGTAAATCCACCAGTGTCTAAACATTTAGTAGCTTGAACTAGAGAAGCTCTTCCTGCATGGCTTCTACCCAACTTTCATCATCTAAAGCCTGAGTTACCTTCTTTGGTTCCATCTGTGAGAGAAAACAACAAAATAAACAATTTTGGAAATCCTTGTGGTTTGTTCTTCTTTGCTTGTTTATGAAAGTTATCAATCCTGCTTCACTTAACTTGGTCATCCCTCTTGTTTTGAACAGTAGAGTGTATCTCTCCAATAATTTGCTCTTTAGGATGATCCTTATCTACTCTAGTGGAGAGAATAGGACTGACTGATATTACTTTCTCTAATTTATTGTAGTCAGCCTCTGCACCCATATCTCTATTATCATAATCATCCTCAAAGATACCAGTAGCTTCCAAGTCTATCAACTTAACAGGACTTGGTGTTGAAAAGTCCAGTTCATCATAATCACTAGCAGTACTAAAAGTTGGACTAGCAGTATTAAGACTGTTAGTACTATTAATGTTTTCAACATCACTTCCAGACTTTACTTAGTGATCCATGCTTCTTAAATCAGCAGATTGATCTCCATCTTTACATGTTAGTTGTTCAGTTGCCTGTTTCCCAGCATCATCTTTAGGTGAGGATACATCTTCCTCAGTAGTTGAAGAATCATATGAACTTGTATGCATCAATGGTAATAGGATGTATTCTTGATTAGGCACCTTCTCTTTTTCAGATTGTCCTGCATTAGAATTAGTCTTTGTACCTACATAACCATTAGTTCTATTTCCTGCACTGACTGGTTGATAATTCATAGTATTTGTTAGAGTATCAATATCAAACAGTCATTCTGGTCCACCACCTACAACATTTGGTTTGTTTTCAAGAAAAATCACATGCAGATTTTCCTCTACCTTCCTAGTTCTACTATTAAATACTCTAAAAGCCTTGCTATTTATAGAGTATCCAACTAGGAATCCCTCATCAGCCTTTCCATCAAATTTACCTAGGTGATCAAGGGTGTTGAGAATAGTAACTGGACAGCCAAAAGGTCTCATAAAACTTATAATAGGTGTTCTACCAATTAAGAGTTCATAAGGTGTTTTATTATGAGGTTTAGTCACTAAAACCCTATTTTGTACATAACAAGCAGTATTAACTGCTTCAGCCTAAAATGGTATAGGTAATAGTGAATCTGCCAACATAGTTTTAGCTGCTTCTATGAGTGTCATATTCTTTCTTTTTGCTACTCCATTTTGTTATGGAGTCCTAGCATTACTAAATTCCCTTTTAATCCCTTTTATTCCACATAACTGATTCATTTCATAGTTTTTAAATTCAGTCTCATTATCACACCTGATGATTTTAACTTTGTGATTTAATTGGTTTTCTATTCCTGTTATAAAGTTTTTAAGGATTCTACTAATTTCATCCTTTTTAGCTAAGAAGAAAACCCAACTAAATCTGCTATAGTCACCAGTGACCACTAGGCAGTGCATTTTTCCCATAATACTCTTTACAAAGGTTGGTCCAAATAAGTCTATATGCAATGAACATGAACATCAGAACATGAAAGAATGCATAGCGGAAATAGCATAATGAACAAAGTCATTTCAACAAGGTTTTTCATTCATACATTTCTCTATTACCCCAACTGTTAGCCTCAATTTATTGAGTCGAACAAGGATGTTCGGTCCCTCTACGATGGAGCTTCGGTCTTTAATTAGTTAATGTTGTAATAGGATAATATCGGGAATCGGGCTCGATAGTTAAACTAATATTGTATATGTTTCGGGTTTAATCCCAAGCAAAACCCGAGCCTGAGTCCTAGTTAAATATCCCACGCGTCACATTAAATGTGTAGGGGTATATATATAGATATTTTCCTTTTGAAAATATCTATCTCATATCTATCTTTTTTTCTATTCTCAAAAATCTAATATCTTTTTCTCTCATCTCTCTCTCTTCTCTCTCTCTCTACACCATCACCTCTCTTTCTTATTTTCTTGATTCGATCCGTGTGGTTCGGCATATGAAGTGTTAGACGGGTTCCTACAATTGGTATCAGTCGCCTCGGGTGGGTTTAGTGATTTGTTGTGGTAATGTTTTTTAAGCTTATCATTCGGCTGATTTGTTACTTTTCATTTCGTGATATCCTTTTTTTACTCGTAATCAAGGTACATTTAAAAAACCCCACACATCCTTTCTTGAAAAAAAAGTTTTGTTGTGATATGGGTCAAAAACAAAAACGTGACTGTTTTTGTTTTGTTTTTTTCAATTGACTTGTTGTTGGTTTTAAGATAACAAAAAAATAAAATATTTTTGTGTTTCGTTACATACAACACCATCTTTCTCATTAATAAGTAGGGTGCGTTTTGTTTCTGTCATATTTTTCTTTTTTCACACAAGAGCCGAACGAGTGTAATTTTGAAAGAGCCGAACGATTTTCATCTTTTAAGGACCGAACGAGTTTAAACTTGTGGGAACCGATCAAGTGAAACCGAACGAGTGCTCTTACAACTCGGACCGAACGAGTTGATTCTTCTTTCACCGAACGAGTGCAAAATCTCAAGGACCGAACGAGTTTCATCTACTTGAGCCGATCGAGTGACTTCATCAAGGACCGAACGAGTTAGAAACGACTTGAACCGAACGAGTGGAAAACCAAAGATCACCGAACGAGTAACAAATTCACAAGAGCCCAACGAGTTGCTTTGTGAAGGAACCGAACTAGCGGCTTTGAAAAGAAACCGAACGAGAGGGATTCAAGGTGAGCCGAACGAGTGAAATCAAGCGGAACCTAAAAAGTCAAAAACATTAAGGAACCGAAATAATTCAAACTGGAAAAACCATACACGTTGTTAACTTAGTTTCGGTTTTTTGGTTTCGAGTGACGTTAAACGACGGGACTTAAGACTTATATCTTCGTGTTCGTGTCGTCGTTTCGATCAACGTGGTATATTTGGTTTTTACCGACGATAATCGTACAACTCCGCGGGATTAAATTTACATTCGTTACTTTTTTTATATATCTTCAAACGAAACAGATGAAAAAA
>BQNB010050517.1:0-37950 GCA_026074375.1 Tanacetum coccineum
AATTAACAAATTTAAATCCTAAGTACTGTTTTTGGCTTTTTAAGGTTTTTTATGACTTTTGACAGAAAAATAAGCTAAGATAATAAGCTAGAAAACAAAATTAAAGACTTGAACTATATTAAGCTATATTAAAACTTAACTCCTACTGAAAGGTTAGTACTGCTAGTGTAAAGGTTCAGCAGTACTAACCGAGGTTTGTACTGCTAGTGCAATTCAAGAGTGCACTAAACCAAGCACCCCTTTATCATTATGATAGATATAAGAAAAGCTATTTAGATTGAATCTAATGAACAAGTACTAAATACCAGATAAAAACTAGCTTAAAACAAACTTAATTAACAAATTTTAACAACTAAATAAGCCTTAATCTAAGATCTAAACTATTTTACTATATTTCTGGTTTTTTAGAGGTTTTTAAGACAAATATATGAAAGACTAAGATCTAAACTAATTTAATCAAAAACAGATAAACAACTATGATTATTAAGCTAAATTATACTAAAATAAGCACTAATAAGCAAAGAGAATAAGCAAATAAGCAATATTAAGCATAACAAGCAATGATATCATTATTTAAAGCTAGAATTTAAAGGAAAATGAAAGAGAAACTTACAAACTCCTCTAGCTAAACAAGAGGACCAATAAAGGCAGCTACAAGCTCCCTAGCTTATTAGATAAGCTAGAGTAAAGTCCTTGGGATCTCTTCCAATTTAAGATCCCCTTCCAAAAAGCTCATATCCAATGAGATCCATGAAAGATTAAACTGATTTAAGGTTTAAGTAAGATTAATACTGAATTCAATAGGCTCTGTTTCAGCTTATAGACTGAAAGAGCTTAAAATAAGCTTATTAGCTTATTGAGACAACTTAGCTTATTAAGAGAGTTTATGAAAAAGGAACTTTGAGAGATTAAGAAAAACTGAATTTCATTAATAAAAGTTACTGATTACATTACTTGGAAAGGAGATTACAAAACATTTTAAGGAAAATTACATTAAAGAAAAATACGAGATTTAAGCTAGACTAAATTACTAAAAAAAACCTAGATATCGTGTGTGTGAGAGGAGAGGCCTTTTTATAGGCGCTGAAAGAAGCTTCTAGGATCTCTAGCCCTGCTCTCCAATCTTTCAATCTTGGCCAATCATTTCTTCAATCATTCAAGCATCAATTGTGGCCGTTTGATCAAGCTGTGGACACCTGAAGATTGCCAACGTGTCATTCCATTGATGTGACGTTTGTGCTTCTTTTGTGAGTGTTTTAGCACAAAAACCCACATAAATTTGTGCTTTCACCATTGTTGACGTGGCCTTTGATTGGGAGAGGTTAAGTAATCCTTTGATAAAGACTGATTTGTCCCTTCATTTGTGTTAGAGAGCTCATGAATTGACCTAAGCACCCTTTAATTTGGAAAACCCCTTTGATTTACCCTGGATGGTGAAACGGGGAAGAAAGGTGAATAGTAACACCTTTGGCGCCCTTATTTCGACAGTTAAAACTGTTGGAGTTTGGGGAGTTTGCACAAGTGGTCCTTCTCTTTCTTTCCTCTCTTTCTAGTTATAAATAACTTTCGAAAATATCAAAACTAGCCCTTGTGGATGTTATAAAAGGAAGATGGGCTTTGTTGACTTTTATTGACCATAGATTGACTGAATTTGACTGAGGCTTGACTTTCCTGGCTTTGCTTCCGGCTTTTGTACTCTTCTGATTCTCGTGTCCGTGCTTGCTCGATTTTGACTGTTTTCTTGTGATTTTTGACTTATCCGTACCTGCACACACAAAACACAAATACAAGCATATTTTTTTGCTATTTTTGGTCTGTTTTGGGTTTAATTGGGTTATTTTAAGTATAAATAGATATGTGTATTCTACACTTATCAATGACATTATGTAATTCACAAATTATTTTTTAGGGTTTTACGCGTTTGCTCCTAAACCGTAAACGTTAAGTTAAATCGCGTAAACTAAAAATGATCATTCAATGTAAACGGGCATTAAACGATTAAATGTTTACATCAAGCAAGTGTTATATGATTATTATGAGGATAATTAATAACTTTGTTCATCTTATTTTTATTGGCTACGTAAAATGCTTACGTTTCGCGATAAAACGCGTTTCGGCATTCCCGGAAGCACCAAAACCTAACTACGCTTAAACGAATACCCACGATTATACCCAATACCCAAAATAATCAATATAACATCACATGGGAGCCTATGTGGCCGAAATTTTCAAGATAGGACCAAGAATTATCAACTTGCTCAAAATATCTAGATTAAGAAAGATCATAGGGAACCAACTCTTACACCATGAACCACTTGGCTAATTAACCTTGTGCAAGGGTTAGAAAGTGACCATGGTTAGGTTAATAAGATATTTTCACTATAAATAGCATGCATGCACTCTTCCTTTCATAAACACTTAACAAAAATCACAAAAACTCTTCTCTTGTCTCCTTAATAGCTCACGGCTCAAAACCCTCCCCAAACTAAATCCATTGCTTGATTTTCTATCATTATACAAGCATACTCACATCATATCTAAGGTATTCTAAGAAGGTTTCAAGAGTTGGTTAACCATTTGCAAGGAAGGAATCAAGAAAAGAAAGAAAGGGTTTACTTGGGAAAAATTAGGGTTTCATTCTAATTTTTCAAGCCAAGAGTTTAAATCACAAGGGTGTGATTGGTTTTATTTTCTCTACTCATCCACACAAGGTTATATCAAAATCTTAATCTATTTATATCTAAGATTTTATGTGTTCATATGTTATATTTAGGTAAATCACCATTTAGGGTACTTTTGAATATGTAAAATGGATTTATACATATGATTTATGTTTTGTACACTCATTTACATGTCATATGTATGATTATATTATGTTAAGAGGAATGTATAAGTGTTTTAACATGATGCTTAAGAGTAAACATGTTTAAGTGCAAATTAGGGTTTCTAAAAGTCAACTTATGAATTACAAGTGAAAATGGTAAAATAACATGTTAATCTTGTTATCTTGGACTTACATGAACAATCATGACCTAATGGATTTATAAAAGTAAAATCATAAGATTAAATGTTGTAAGTATTTGTACATAAGGAGTAGGAAGCTAAATGGTACTAAAATTCAAGCTTAAAACATGTCTCAATCACAACAACCTCAAACTTTCTGTTTTTTGGTCGGATTTCTTAACACCCTTTTATGTTTTATAAATATAGTACATTCTCATGAGGAATTCCAATATAAAAACTCAAAAACAGATTAATAACGAAGAAGATAACACTAGTACGAGTTACTACGCTAAATACTTTATAAAACAATTTCAAAAAGTTACTATTACATGGAAGAAACTATACTTTGTAACATTCAATAATATGAATAAAACATTCAATTACGAGAAAGTGTGCGAAAGAATCGCTAAAACGGAGCCTATACGAAAAGACTACGACTAAAATGGTTTTACGTGAATTAAAAGTATAAAAACGAATTATAGCTGTTTAATGAATAGTAAAACACTATTCATCAAGAACATCAAAAACCTAAAAATGTGATTTTAGATCACTCGACTTAATCACGAAAGCGAGGGCGTAAGAAACGCGAGAAACAGGCTATATAACGACAAAGTTAATGTCATTTTTACTAAAGCGTAATTAAAAACGTTTTACCTTATAATTACTATGTTCACATAAACGATTATATGGTGATATAGCTATTCTAGAATATATAAGTTAGTAAGATATCAAGTGCATATTACTAGGAATTTCATAATGAGCGGCTTCTTCGGATGTCGTATTGACAGTATGTTGATTTACGATTTAAAGTGTCCAAACTCCTGTAATGCGTATCATGTCAAGACCTCTTAAATTATGATAATAGCCCAACGAATAGTACGATGATAACTATATAGAGATTATATACAGTTTGTTTTGTTAGGAACAACACTTGTATACGATTCGACCTTTATTAAACTAGGTTTGTCATCGGGCGTTTAGCGTGACACTTTTTTACTTGGTATAATTGTTATCAGTTTACTCAACTCAAGCTGTGAGATTCAAAGCCCCATGTTTTACAATTAATATTTACAATTATTGTGGTGAGAAACATATGCATGTTTTAACAAATTAAAGACGCAGTGTCAATTTTATCATTATTACGTTTGTCCTAAGTAGCGATAACCACTATGCCATGAAGTCATGGAACCTGGTCAATTACTGGAATGTGCGCACGAATGATTATAGATAGATCTATTTGTGGATTGACCTCACCCGGTCGGGTGACTAGCTATACACTGGAAACGAACTATGATCAAGTCGATACTGGATGTTCTACGGTTGAACATCATCACGGCAATGTACAATATATATATTGTATTCATTTATGTTCCAAGCTTCGGTGTCATGATCTTAGGCAAACTGTAAGTTGCATTTTTTGATGTATGCATCTGATGCATTATCACAGGGAAAGTCTTGCGGTCCCTGCATAATACATACATACAACCTATGAAATTCACCAACTTTATTTGACGATTTTAAATGCAATGTTATTTTCAGGAGGTCATTAAAGCACGGGGTTGCGCAGGAAACATTGTGTTATATATTGAAGTCATCATTAAAGATTTAGTTCGCATTCATAATTCTCTGATGTATAGGGGCTGGAAATCAATTGTAATAATAACAATAAACATGAACAATCTTCGTGCTATTGTACTCATACTTATTAAATCCAATGTACCATTTTTAAATGCCTTTTGGTCGTTCTTATATTATCTTGCGTTATTGATCTTGAGAAGTAACACGCCCCGGACCCGTAATTCCGCTGCGACCCAATTGAGGGTGTTAAAAATGGTTTAGTTCATCTTGCATGGCAATCAACCCATCCTGGAATGCTTTATGAGCTTCCAGAGACCTTTTATTTTCTTCTTCAAAGAGAAAATCTACAAATAACATTCATGAGCTGAAGCAGCACTGAGTTTCTTTGGCCAGACCCTTATGAGCATTAACAGCTGGCTAGAATTACCCATGATATAGACTAGTCGATGTGATTTGTCCTGAGACCATTGTCTTATTGAGCAGGTGTGACCATAGAAGGAATGTATATTGAGGGCTTTGGAGTTGGAATGTTATTTTGGTACTGAGGTCCTCTCATTAGTAAGGACAAGTGTTTTTATGGATCTGAATGACGTTCAAGTATTTTGGGACTATCAATGATTTGTTCATCATTGGTGTGGTTGGAATGTTCAGACAGATCATCATTTAAGATTTCATCAGTCTGAGCAGTTTGATCATTTTGATCAGCTTGACCATTTTGGTCAGATAAAACCTTAGTTTCAAGAACAACTGGTTCAGGACGTTTATAGGGTTCTATGAAGGACACATCATTTCTGTTTATTTGATACCTTTGAGAAGGTTTATAAGGATGAAGATATTCATCAGGCATATATCTTTTAGTTTTAGCAATATTGATGTTGTTAACTAAAGGTTTTAAGAATTTGATAGCATCAGGGCGTTTCATCAAATGTGATAGTGAAGGTTTCTCCATGTTTGTTTGTCTTCTAGTGGTTGAAGACTCAAAGTCCTTGAAAAAACAAGTGATTATTCCAAGAGGATAACCTATCCATCAGCTTTTTCATCAAAACCTTTCCTAAGTGCACTTTATCATTATGTAATGTAGAACTGGACTTCAAAAGACATAAGAAAGTTGATGTTTGGAAAATCATTATAAAATTTTCATAAGGAGTTTTGAGATGTCTTTTACAAATGGTGGATCTGTTTTGAGTGTAGCATGCAGTGGCTATAACTTTAGTCCAGTATTGTTTTGAAAAGACAAATCCTGAAAGCATTGTTCTTGCAGCTTCTATGAGGGTTCTATTTTTCTTTCAGCAATACCATTTTGTTCAGGTGTGTAGGGAGAGGAAAAGTTTTAAGAAATCCCTTTTTCATCATATCAGTTGATAGAAATGTTTCGGAATCAGTACCATTGTCAGTTCAGATGTTTGTTTGACGTTTGATGTCATTTGATTTTCAAACTCTTTGAGTGAAGGACATGATGGTTACTGAGCTTTACTATTCTTATTTAAAAGTATAACCCAGGTGTACCTGGAGAACGCATCAACAATGACAAGGGTTTACTTTTCATGTTAATGGACCTAGGAGTTATAGGTCCAAATAAAATACATTGAAAGACGATAAAGACAAATCTTGATAGAAGATGTCTGTTTTTGTTTTGAAACTGGCTCTATGATGCTTACCCTTTTCACATGATGAACATGGTTTGTCCTTAGAGTAGACAAGAGAGGGAAGACCAATACAAGATTTTGTTTGTAGCCAATTTGTTATTGTTTTGAATTCTAGATGAGTAAGTCTTATATGTCAAAGCCAGTCATAAGATTTTTAGAGGCGATTTTTTGCAAAGAAACAGGATTCTGAGCAGAAGTATGTCATGACCACGAACATATACAATCTCTTACCTAAGCAATCATGACAAGTTCTTTGTTTTGAGTTGAAGATTGTTCCTCTTTTCTTATCAAACTAAACAATATATTTAGCATTACATAGTTGACTGATGCTAATTAAATTGTATTTAAGACCATTTACAAATACTACCTTTGTAAAAACTATACCAATACATTTGATAGAGCCATAACCTTCAGTTTGTGCAGGTAGAGTTCCATCTCCAAAATCAAACCTCAGGTCCTGGTTAGAACTCACATATTTGTGCAGTAACTCTTGACACCAGTCGTATGCCTTAAGCATCCACGTGTCCCAGTACCTTAATAGGCTTCCTGATGTCATACTGCACAAATATGTTCAAAATGGTTAGTTTTGCTTAGAAGCCCACCTTCTAGTGGGAGTCTTAGGTCTGTTTGCATTTGATGATTCAGCCTTAGATGGTTTCAGAACTTCAGCCTTTTTAGCTTGAATTTCTTCACCTCTTCTGAACCACTCAATGTCATTGTGATCAGTTATGGTATGAAAACGGTGCTACCACATGTGTACACAACTTTCATACATGCTGAGGGTTTTGGGCTTGATTCCTCTTTTTAGAGAAATGATCCTGTTATGACCATGTGTATCATGATCATAACTTCCACAGATATTATATATGGGATAGTTTAAAGAATCATCTGAAAGATGATCACTGAACCCACAATGTATGCTAGAGGAATTAATGTTTTGAAGGTCCTTTGGTATTTTTTAGTCATATATGAAGAAACTACCCAGAACTTATGAGATGCCTTGAGACAAGTTCTTTTGGTATAAATGAATTCAGCATGAACACAGTTCTGTTAACCAGTTTCTCATACACTTATTTACAAAAACAGAAGCCTTAGTGTAACAATCATCAGAGAGATGATTGTTTAAGCCATACATATCACAATTCTTCTTGAGTTGCATTTTGTGTTTATTCTGAAGTGCCTGTTGTAGTTGATTATTTCTAGGAGTGAGAAGACAGACTTTCTTTTCTACTTTGTAATATATAAATTGTTTAAGTCTTTCATTACAATAGCCAAGGAAGGATACATCGTCAATTTTATTCACACACTTTAAGTTACAACAAGGAGTTGAGTTACCTTAGAAGTTGAAGATCTTTTGTTACTTTTAGCAGGAGCTGAAGATGGTTTATTTATTATGACACATTTTAAAGTTTCAGCTTTGAATGTAGATTTTGACTTCAAAATTGATTTGATAGTCTTTGGTCCAGAAACAGGTTCAACACCATCCAACTTCTCAGTGAGGATGAGAGGTCTACAGACAAAAGATTCATATCTCGCTGAATCAAACACATTCTCTGAAAGAGTCAGTGTCCCGCAACTAAAGGATCAGTAAGGTGTTTCTTTTGTGACTCACTAGGAGTATCCTACCAGTAACATGATATGTGCAGAATAAAACCTATCAGCTTTAGAAAACAGTGACTTTTCAAACAACCAGTATGGACACTTTTGTGTCATCCATCGGCTGAAGATTTTACAAAGACTAGGTCTTTTTGCCTGAACTGGAGGGATCTTCAGTGAGTTGACTCAACTCCTAGAATCCCTTCTTTGATTGGGGAATTGTTCACTGATACAAACTGAATTACTTGTTAAACTGTTAAGCCAAGTTTCAGTGATATGCTGTTAAGCTCATTCATTCCTAATTCATAAGATTTTATTCTCTTTGAGAATGCTTTATAAGTGTTTACATGCTGCATGGTAAGAAAATCAAGTTTTGCTTGTTTTAATACTAAAAGCTGTTCTTTGCATGGCAATCAGTATCATGAACAAATCTCTATGTTGATAGAAGATTATTCTTGTTCTTCAACAAAGTTTAGATCGAATACACAAATAATCTAGAATAGGTTTCTAATCATCATTATCTTCCATTTCAAGAAGAGTGTACCTTTTCTTATGGAATCATCACCATTCACCATTATTCGACACTTTCATTGCTGCCAGATCATCATCTTCAGCTAGTGCCATGAGTACTTTAACCTCCACCATCTCATTGTCATCTGATGACACTTCTTCTTCATCCCATTCATAGGCTTCAACGATAAGACCTGTACTTACTAGTTACGCTTAGGAATGCTGAAGCACTTGAACATAGGATAGCTCAGTTAACCTTGAGTTTTGTTGTATTTAGCTTCAAATCCTTTTGTAAAGTCCTAATTCTGTTTTATACAAAAGAAGCTGAGAGAGTTTTGGTTGAAAGGTTGATTGGTAAGAATGGACTAAAGTCTTTGACCCAGCAGTCACTTGCAAAATGAACCCTTCTATTCCACCTTTAAGGCATTCAGTTTGTCAGTGCTTTTGCACTGCTAACCTTTAAGTACTCATTTTCTGAGAATCTTTATACTTGGCTAAAAGAGCTCTTTGCTTGATAATCTCATCTAGGTACATTTAGGCACTCATGACTGCTTCATATATCCTCTTCATCATCAGGACTACTGAAAGTCCTGGATATAGAGGTAATGAAGTAAAGCATTGACAAAGGTGGTTATAGAGACAAGAGAATTGCTCTTTTTAGTAACATAAATACTGTCATCAGGTTTTTCTTCGATAATTGAGGTTTACCAACTAAAGAAGCAAGCTCAGAAAACTTCCACATAATTTGTGTTTATAGACATTGGCAGAAATTAGCCACTTCTTTGGTAACACCATTTTAAGAAACTAGTATTTATTTTAAGCTTGAAAGTTAGATGCCATCGTTACTAACATCATTCAATCAAAGCTTTAGTAAATCTGTGAAAGTTTAAAGGTTATAAGATTACACTTCTTTGAATTTTAATGGTGTATATAAGCATAGCTTCATGTCTAGACCCAACTTTCATTACAATAGAGGGGCCCTTCATGATACATATGAGGTCATCCCAGGTTGATTTAGTAGTTAAGAAATTTATGACATAATTCATTTGGTCATCTGGAAGGACAGACATGATGTGACTTTTGAGTCGCTGATCTAAGTTAGCAGCCTTCTCACATCTCTTAGTCCATTGTGCTTCTGGTTCCTTTGCCACGACATCATGGGGATAAAAGTACCCTTTTGATGAAAACTTTCAAACAAAGGTTCAAATTAAGGATGTGGCACATGAACCTCTTCTTCCAGTTGGTGAAATTTTCCACCTCTAGCATAGGAGCAGCATTTAACTGGCCACCCTTATATTCAAGAGTCTATGGTACTTCTGCTGCCATTTCAATGGATCTTGATTTTAAAAATCTTTTGAGCAGTTATTAAAACTTTGAAAAGGTTTTAAAAGTCCTAAATCTCTAAAACCACTTGTTAGCCCTAGAATATATATATAAGGTTTATTAAGTTAAACTATTTAAATTCCATGGCAACGAAGTGACTTTTAAACAAATATATATTAGCAATACAAAGAACAAGTTTAAAACACATAGAAGTACTTTTCAACGTATAGAACTTATTAAAACAAATAAAAGAATCTATGACACACCTTGCTAGCAGAATAGCAAGGTGGTTGAATGACAATTGGGGTGTTATATCCTTCGAACTTAAACTCTAACCAAAGTTAAAAGAGTAAGAAAGCAAACTTGTTATGACCAAAACTGAAGCTTCAGCTTTCAGTGGTACGAGTCAGTTTGTTTGAGAGATAAATGAACTCTTCAATGTGTTTCACATTAATTGGAAGAGATGATATTTACTCTGGGAATCCCTTTCCTTTTATAGGTAAAGGGATTAGGGTTTACAAGTTAACCTAGTACGCGTGTCATACATCTAATGGGTGGTTGAGATATCATTAAAAGTTAACATGCTCTAAAGTACCAGGTACAGTCCTTTAAGGAAAAATGAATGTACTTCTCTACTGACTTTAATAAGCACCTATATCCGATATATTGCTTTATACCATTGGCTTAAAGCAATCTTTTTCCCAGCCTTATGTAAACCTTCTAGAAGTGAAACAACATGTTTCAGCTTATGTTAAGGAGATAGACTACATTCAGGAATTGTCAACCAAGCTGAATTGAAGCTCCAACCAAGAGCCTTCTTCAGTTTTTGTACCATTACATAAACTGAAGTGAAGATGCTTCCCAATCTTTAAAGGACCTAAAGAGCTAACGCTGAAGGAAACTTCAACGACTTAAACTGAAAGACTTCAGCTTAAGTAATACTTAGGGGATTTTATGTTTAAATCTACTAAGAGACTAAAGGGCTCAGGAACTGAACCCAACAATATAGATTTGGTAAATGCAGTTAATTGGAATTCTCAAAGGGTTTAAATCTCTCGATTTTCTTGCTATGCCAATAGGAGGCTACGCATGGGTAAATGGTATACACAGGGATGCGTCGTCTTAAACTACAACAGGAAGTTTTACAATCCCCTAGGCAGAGTACCTAACTGTTATAGTGTCTGTATGTGCAAGACACGAGGTAGTGATCATTCTCTTAGGGCGATAGGATTGGTAAGGCTCGAACACTGTCAAACAAATTTAAGGGTTGATGGAAGATTCCTTTTGTAATTTTAATATTATAGAAAGCATGTAAAATCAACGATTGAAGTTGTTTGTTTTTAGCTAAATAAACTAAATAGATCAAATCAACATGGTGATAACTTTATGATAAAAAATGTAATTAACCTAATACATGCACTACCCTACTCCACAGATAGCTTCTCCTAAGACATGTTGCATTGTCACAAATTGTAATGAACTGTGTAAGTATTTCCTAAGGTCAATGAACGAATTACACGAACCCTGTCGCCCATTATTAATATTTCTTTTAAGGCCCCCCAAAACCCAAACTACAAGTAAGGTAGTATGAAGATTATTACAAGGCCCCTAAGAGTATATTAAATGCATGTGAAATATCTTAAGAGGGATCAATCTTATTAGGGGTAAGGTAGTATGAAGATTGTTACCGATGGTATCCTTTCTACACACTCGTGTTTGTCTAGACATCTATGCCAATTTAATATCTTAGGGCTTTTATCTAAAGCAGATGCGCACATCCATCACAAAGAAGCAACAATAAAAGGATCAACAACCTAGTTACATGCAATCAATAAGTAAATACAAAGGAGAGTTTAGCCTAACACGATTATAGAAATGCAAGAACATAAATAAATCACACAACATATAGATATATTGAATGATTAATGAGAAACAATCTTACTTGATTTAAGCATGGATTGAAGGTAGTTACAATAGGGTCTGAGGCCCTAAAAATGACCTAAAAAGCTGCAAGAATGACTAGGGTTCGTCTCCCAAAAGTTATACAAAGTTACACACTCAAAACCCTAAAATCGGTTTTGTATATATAGTGAAAACGATGTGACAGTATCGATTTGTAGTCATGACGCCGTCGCTACGTGGATGATTCTAGATCCTCTTTAACTCGGCCACGTCCTGACGCCGTCGCTAGATCTCTGACGCCGTCACTGTATAAATCCTGACGCCGTCACTTTATGGCTGCGACGCCGTCTCCACGCCCTGTATGCACGGGTCTTCATGATTTTTGGTGTAGAGTCTAATCTTGTCCGTTTCTTCCAAATGTGCCATCACGTTTAAATACCACCTACCAAATGCCATCCAAGAGCTAAAACCTAAAAACAAATTATTAAGCACATAATCTAGTAAATTTGCATGATTTAGGGGTTAAAAATGACCCCAATAATGAGTATAAAAAAATGATACCTCATCTAATACCCCTACACTTGGGATTTGCTTGTCCTCAAGCGAATAGGCTTTTTTACCTAGACAATAGCAATAGTGGGGCATTTAACCTACTCTTTAAAAGTAATTTACAACATAACCTTCTAGACCTCGTAATAAAAGAATTGAAAGTATACACTAGCACCTTACATAAGTGTTTGGATTCTCTCTTTCTCTCGGGTGTATAATAAATTATAACAACATGGGGAAATGTAAAATTAACACTCATTACCTGTCGTAACATATAAATTACAATAGGCTTGATAAAGGATCAAAAACCTCCACCGCTAGACGCAAGTACTAGTCATTACTATCAAAGAGGGCTTTTAAGGTTGTGGTGTATGTAAATAACAAAAATGGAACGTAAATGGATGGATATATTTGGATGGCTTTTGGTAAATTAGGGGTGAAACATTAGCTAATAATTTTAAAAGAGAATACACGCAATATTTGGTTTGCAAAGCCAAGAACTCAAAACAAAGATATACAAACTCTACACACTATACCTCAATCTTTTTCTTTTCTGTTTTTGTTTTTCTCTTTTTTTAAATACATCACTTGGTGCATATAATTGCACCCACCACTGAAGATTTATAACTCATAATACAATCTAAACTAATTACCTAAATTGAGGTAGATCAACATAACAAAAAGCTATTGATCTTTAATTGGAGGGTAATAAATTACTTCTTCCCCAATTCTTCTAAAGATGAATACTATCATGAAACTCAATCGTCCCAAAACAGTATTTACAAGGATAAGGACTTAGCAACCGTGTACTCAAATAATTAACTTGGGTTAAAACAATAATGTACTAAAAGCGAGTACATACAAGGTAGGCTAAGGCGATTTGGGTGTAACGATTGGTTTAAGGGTGACAATGCTCTTCATTAATAATCTGGAATCCACTAGAAAATTACGAGAACCATGAAAAAGGATAGGCTTGAAGGGTTGTACTAGGGGTATCCTACACTAAAAATGAGTGCATGGCAAGGGTGTGGGATAGTTATATGATCGAGGTGACCATCATAACAATTACAGGTTTAAAACATGGGTTAATCCTAGTGCCTCTTATCTAGCAAATCCTAATACTCACTATGCGGTCTCGGGATGCATCACAAAAACAAGTTCTAGAATTTAATATACTATCGGTACACTCATATAATTTAATACCGATACCAATGCTCCAGAAAAGGCGACAAAGACCACGCGTACACATCCGTAACGACAGAATAGACACATATGATTGCATTCGAACCTTAACTCGAACAAGCTAAAGGTATAAACTATCTTGGGTATCAATAATGGATACCCGAATTCCTATAGATCTAAAGGCGAACCTCACATTTTTGGGGTGGAATTCTGAGGGTTTTTGTGCTAGTCATATAAATTCCTATCCATGAGACGCTATTAATACTTGGTTTTCGTCGGTATGTGTCATAAAAAAATTTAAATTTTGGTTAAAATTACCTTTTTATGCTATGTTTCGATATATTACCCATCATTTTAAGGAACAAAGCAAATGGAAAATGAAAAAATAGTTTCTAAGGCTTAATTTTCCTACACTTAAGTTGAACATTGTCCCCAATGTTCTATAGAAGTACCCATAAAAGCAAATAAAGGGAAAAGAAAACAAGTAAAAGAAACTATTACTCCCCTGGTTTGCTCAAGATAACTGGTTAAATCGTTCTCCAAGAGTCGTCTAATGAAAACATCCTAAGATCTTCCAAGCTTCTTCTAGTCAAATATAACATGTAAATCAAAGACAAAGAAAACTACATTAAGCGTAAAATTCATGGGATAGATATGAATACAATAAGAGTTTAGGGTTTCGACTCTATGAAAGCAGTAAAGATAGGATGAGAGTAATGATATAATTATAGGTTTATGAAGGGTTCCTGCATTTTTAGGAAAAACACAATTCCAGAAATTATTACAAGATTAATTTCTCAAAAAGCTAATAAAATCGAATTTCCTGATAGCAGCCGGGCTACGCCGTCAAGATAAATCCTGACGCCGTTTCCAAGGTCTGTAAAAGAAAATTTTTCTTCTTAAAAATATCCTGACACGCAATTCCCATTAGTTAATTTCCTGTAAAATTTACCTGCAAAGACCCACAAAATAGTTAACACAACCATATGACCAAACAACACACAAGACACAATATACACACCTATAATGCAAGAAAATGAGGATTGGGTTGGTCTCCCATAACACTGTTTTGTTCGAGTCACATATTGCCCCCCCCAGACTCACGTTATTTTGTCTGCGTAAAGTGGTCTCCCTTACATTAACTGTCAAGTGGCGGGTGATAGAAGAGATACACACCATTCAATGGAGGTATGACAACGTTGAGGTGAAGTGGTTGTGTGAATGGTCAAGGGTTCTACTACCTTCATCCTAAAACTACCCGGACTATATGGGTTGATGGGTGGGTCAGTTCCTCTTTTGTCTTCTAGATTGACATCTAAGAATGGAAGATTGGGTAAAGGTTGAGGCTCCGGTTCATCAACACTAGAAACTCCCCTAGAATTAGGAAAGAGGTCATGACTACAAGTATTTTAAGCCAAATCCTACTAGTTTCATGTGTCCAAAAGGTTTTTACCTCTATCGGGAATCCTAAGTCTCATGTGTTTCTTCCAGGTAGTCACAAGGCGGTGGTGTAACCTTAACTGATGGAGGACTTGTGGGTTGCATTGTGGGCTTCGATTATCCACCTTATCTCACCATCATAATCTAGATCACCTTCTGCTCATCATATGCCATCTAACCATGACATGCACTTAGGTATATAACTCTAAACCACCCCATTCCAACTAATTGAGCCTTAAATTTGGTTATTGTTTGGTCAAAATAGTGCTATTGAATTTTTCACAATATTTTAAAATGAATACCGCATTGGGCAAATCCTCAAAGTGGTTTTCTATGCTTCTTTAGCACTTAATCACCATAAGGTTTCCCATAGCCTACCACATAGTTAATGTTTAATTGGTATATTCTATCAGCATGAAACACCAAGAATTAACCATGAGACATAAATTGAGGCCATGATGAGGGACTTTGTGGATTAATTTTTTGACACGGTCCACGACATCGGAGAGCAGAATCATCTTATGTTTGTTTGGACATCAGGTATTATTTTAGAATGGAAAGGTTGTGTTTCAACGTGGGTTTTGAAAAGGGCTGGTTGGTGGTCTTTCATACATCATGATGGTAAATGAAAGAGTGATTTACAAAACAAAAGGAACAAAGAAAAGATAGGCTACAAGAAAGCTAATTGGCAAGAATTTAAAATCTCACTTGATAGGAATCTTGTGAGTAGACCTAAGCTAGATAGAATCCAAAACCTACGCTATTCCCTAGCAGCGGCGCCAAAAACTTGATGCAGTTGTCTAAGACTTCACAAGAAGTTTTACAACTCCCTAGGCAGTGCACCTAATCGTTGCAGTGTAGTATAGGCAAGACTCGAGGGTTGTTATCGTTCTCTAGGGGAATAGCACTGTGAAGGCTAGATCGAATGTTCACTAAGGTCTAGGGGTTGAAGGAAGATTATTTTTGTATTTTTATGTTTTTTGAAAGTAAGTAAATCTAAGGTTTAAAGGTTGGTTTTTTTTAAACTAATTAACTACCAATTCTAAATCTAATCTAATGATATGGAGGACAATTATACAATGAAGCGTATTTACCTAGGATGCACTACTCCTTACTAGCTATCCAATTGTACCTATTGCTTTGTTACACTTGCAATGTAATGTGTAAGTATTTCCTACTTCATGAATGAATTACACGAACTCGCCGTCTATGTAATATTTCATTAAGGCAACGCACAGATAAAGGTAGTACAAGACAATTACAATGCCATGAGAACACTTAAGAGGATAAACCATTTAGGGTAAGTAGTATGAAGATTGTTACCGATGGTATCCTTTCAACAACTCGTCGTTTCCCTAGACGTCTATGCAATGATAATGATTATTATGCTAGTTTTCTAGAGCTAAAGCGCACATCCATCGACAAGAAGCAATAGGAAACAAGAATTATAAACTAATAAATAATTATACCTTATTAATCTGCATCCAAACAACAAGATCTAAACAACTAATGATAAGTTTCATGCATTCCCAAATAAATACTAGATGAGCCAAGAATACTCAAACAAGAGAAATCATAATCAACAAAAGGAATTAAAGACATGAATTAAGATATAAGTGATAATCAAACCATTACAAGATGTTTATGGATTGAATTAGGTCTTCTAAGTTATTGGAAAAACACCTACCTAAACCCTATAATCGGCCCTAGGGTTTGGGGCTTGATAAAAACGAAGTTATGAGGCTATATTTATAGGCAAACCCTAATTCGTACATCCCGACGCCGTTAGGAAAATCCCGACTCCTTCGCGTCGTCATCTTTCACTAGGTTGTAGATTTTCTCGCTGCAATCACGTAGGCTGTTGAATCATCAGAATCCGAGTTCGTATGAAGGAGTTCTGATCAAAACAATATCTGATACTTTACGCGCAAGTGAAAAAAAAGGGGTCTTCTTATCTTGATGAACGCCGAATCTTCTAAGGACGATTCTTAGTCGGCTACGTAACTGACGCGCACAAGACATCTGACCGCCGTCGCTTGTAAATCCAGACGCAATCGCATGAAATCCCTGCGCCGTTTTTTCTCTACCATCTAATATGCGTATTTCTTGTAGAATTTCGTGAAGATTCCGTATTCTTGGTCCGTTTCTTTCTCTAAATGAGCCCAGTCACGTGTATTTCCTCCAAATCCATCCGCAATTAACAAAAAACATCAAAACAAATGATTAAGCACATAATCTGGGCATATTTGCATGATTTATGGGGGTTAAATGGCCCTGAAAAGTGTAAAAATGACACCTCATCAGTAGTATAAAGACTATTGTGATGGTATCCTTTCTACACAATCACGTTTCTTAATACTCTTGCGCAATCAAAAAGAAGTTAGGTCTTCTAGAGCCTAATGTGCACACCACAACCAGAAGCAATAGTAAAAAGGAATTACAAACTAAGTTTCATGCAATCATAAGCAAACACTAATAAATTTAGCCTAACATGTTAATTGAAAGCGAAGAACGGTTAATCAAACAATACATAGACATATCAAAAGATTAAAGGGATAAAAGAACTTCACTTTAATTAAACATGGAGAAATGATGGATAACAATAGGATTATAGAAACCCTAAAAAACGGTTAGAACCAATGTATAAAAATCGTTCCTAAATATCCTCCACGAATTCCACACTTAAACCCTAAATTAAATGCTGTATATATAAGGAAAATTAGTCCGCGATGCGTATGCTTGTTAATTGTGACGCCGTCACCCGCCGCATCCTTCGTATTGGGCTTCTATAAGTCGGCACTTATACCCTTCATTAGATTCTCTAAAAGCCTTCACTTGATCACTTTGACACCGTCCAAGGTTTTTGTGACGCCAGAGTCGCCAACGCAATTATAGCCACCCCCCTAATTTTATATCAAATTTCGTATAGAGTTGAATTCCTGTCCGTTTCTTCTCAAATTGAGTCTAAGTCACATGTATTTCCTCTAAATGCCATCCAAATAATAAAAACACAAAAAGAAACGATTAAGCTGGTATTTTGGACATATTTGCATCATTTAAAGGGTTAAATTACCTTGAAAAAGTGTATAAAATAACACCTCATCGCTAACCATGCAAGTAATTTAGAATATGAGAAATACATGCTTAAAACGTCAACAATAATGTTGGTGAGTTCATAGGTGTAAGTAAATATAAGTGTGGACCACAAGATTTCCAAGTATGACAATTATAACAGATACAATGTCATATAAAAAATAAGTTATTACGATTGCACTATGTGAAAATCTGTATTTTCCAGGTCATTACACGTCCATAAACTTAAAACTATTTACTTCGAACCTTTACGTGTTTACTTTTACGTATAACCGTTAAGTTAAATAGCATAACCCGAAAAACAACTTTAAACGTAGACCGAAATTAAAAAAAAGATAGGTTTACGTAAAATGTGTGTTATATGACTTTTATAAACATAATTTATAAGTCAACACATTTTATTTTGCAAATTTTAAGTAAACGTTTGAATTTTCCGGTTTAGCTCATGCATGCATTATGCATTCCACCTTAGTAAATATATACTTACACATGCATAATAATCATAAATATTATAATTTTAAAATTCTTCTCCCTTCTCTTGCCTTGTTGCCTCCCAACACCCTCCCAAAGTGGCAAAGGGAACATTTTTTAACTACACCAAGCACCATTTAGAGTAAAAATCTTTCATATGCTAACATGTGATCTTATATACTCTCATAAGCTCTACCAAACCTCTTGATACATGCAATATCGCCGGCCAAGGGATCAAGAGCAACACATAACCACCAAATTTATGTATTATTCTTACTATGCTTACCGAAAGACACTTTAGGATCACCCTTAATTTCTGAAATAAACTGGTAACTAGCATAAGCATTTCCTTACACTCATACACTTAGCAAAATATTTTCTCTCCCTCTTCTTAGTGCTCTAGGTCACGGCTCACAACAAAAGAACAAGAAAATTGTGTTTTGAGTAATTACAGTAATTTACAATGACAGTTTTAAAGGTTTAGTTTGTTTAATACAAGCACGTATTTTAGGTGATTGTGTGTTATACTTGTTAATATCATCTTCTCATCCTACTAAGGTGCTCATTTGATTCATAATTTCATTTCATACATTTTGTTTACATCATTACATACATGAAATTATATCACCACTAGTGTTGTGTTAAATATTTTATTCTTAGAAAGAAACTGACAAAACTCTGAATGTGTCTTGTGAAAAACCTATAGAATGGGTAAAAAGATATGGAACAACAATATTTGACTTGTCTAGTCCATTTACAAGTTACTTTTAATATTATACCTGTGTAAAATGGATGCTTATAAATCTAAACGAATGTAGTATAATTTTTAATGTTTATGTTCTTGATTATATGTGTACTTGATAAATTGGTGGAAGGTATTAGAATTTGTCTGGATTTTGTTGGTGATGGTAAACTATGAAAATTGGTGGACAGAGATTAGGTTATATGAATTGCAATTTATGGTGAACAATAGTGTAGACTAGAAAATCAAGGCTTGTGTCCCAAATTTAACTATTGGTTTTACGTACAGTTAATTTCGGTTTGATAGCCGAGACTTTGAAAAATAGATAGTAGACTTAAATACCTTCGCCTGGATATAAAATTTGTTTAAATCAGACTTAAAACGAGTAAGTTATGACTATTTAAAGTTCGGGTAAAAACTAGTAAATTTTCCAGCAAAAACTATTTTTACAAACATTCTGTCCCGATCTGTTCAATTACGTTTTTGACCCCATTCGGGTCTGAGTCGGGAAAAACTTACAGAAGATATTTTGTAGTGCTTGATTTTACACGGAACAAGAGGATTGGTAGTGAGTACAGCGGTCGAGGTCTGCGGGGGGGGGAGGGGGTTGGGAAGGTGAGCTTGGTGAGGGTAGGAACGGAATGACGTCAGAAGTTGCGGACACCGACCAGAATCTATATCTATATAAATATGAGCTGTAGAATTAATTAAAATGGTTTTTTTGAGTTTTGAGCCGAATGAGTTATCAAATTCCGTAGGAATATTGAAGTGTTATCTATATACTTTCACTCATGTCGAAATTTTCAAAATACAAATAGCAAGAGAAGTTAGGAATGTATTTAAGTTTTTTACTTAAAATAATTAAAAGGTGTATAATTAGGAATATAAATGGCAAACTTGACGTAAATGATAATTTTTGACTTAAAAAAAAAACTAATACGAACCATATCGGTGTGATATAAGGTTATAAAATTATATTTGCATCACTTCACTTCATTTGCATAATTCTAAATCGACCCATTATTAATTAGGTCGTGTTTTAGATTCGTTGCGACATTCCACTTGACTTATATATTCCCGAAACTCTACATTCACTTGAGATGAGTTTATAGCCCCGCTTTACTTGTTTTACAACTACTTTACAAATCTCGGGGTGAGATACATTTCTTGTTTTACAATCGGACACACGTACAAATTTTTATATGATTATGGATATGCCTAAGTACCGATAACCCACAATGCCCATTATCATGAATCGTTAATTACTATGTGTAAACGCAAGTGTTATAAATAGACACTAGTACAAAAAGTAGATTTGGTCACACATGGGCAAAATGGAACGGCCACACATTCACATATTTATGTGACCAAAGGTACCAAAAAAGACACCATTTACTAATTAGTCACACATGAACATTTTTATCGTGTGACCATTAGAACTGTATTGCCACACATTCGAACATCATGTGGCTAAAAGTAATTGGTAATATTTTTTGGTCACATATAATTTATCACGTTGAACCAATAAAGTACGCTTGAAGCATTGGTTCACGATATACAATAAATATTGGACAAATATTTTGTCCACACTTGAACAATGTGACTAAATGCCACATATGGTCACACTAAACGTTTTGTCACACCTTATTTTAGTGTACCAAATTCCGTTTACATAATGGTGCACGTAACTTATATGTGTGTCTAAAGCTTTTAGTTTGTGTTAGCTTGCCAAAAGCAAATGTGTAAAGTCACATTACTTCTAACACTATACCAAAGGCATATATGGTCACACTAAAACGTTTGTCACACCAATTATATTATTCATGTGCTATTTGATGATCAATAGTCCCACAAAATATACATTTCTTCATTTAAACACATAAGATCACACTTATTATCATTCTTTTGGTCACATTAATGCTTAGTTGTATGTTGACCTAAATACCAAACATAAACATGTTTTGTGGGCTAAATATTACAAAAGGTTACTCAAACATCAAAATTCAGGTGGCTATTGGATGATCAATAGTCACAAACAAAATACATATTTCTTCAGATTTAAACACCATATGTGTCACACTTATTAAGCACATTTTGCTACTTTATGCTAATTATATGTGGAACCGTAAATACCAAAATAACAGCATTGTGTGACAAAATATTTACCAAAAGGCACACATAACATAAAGATTCATGTGACTATGGATGATCAATAGTCCACACAAAAAACACATTTCATCATTAAACACCATGATGTCACACATATTAACACTTTTGGCCCACTTTATGCTTAATTGTATGGACTAAACAAACAAAAAAAACATGATTGTGTGACGACATTATACAAATGGCCACACAACAAAGAAATCATAATGGCTAATAGATAAGACATAGTCACACAAAATACACATGTACTCCATACTTCTTAAACAGCACCTGGTCACACCTTATTAACACTTTAAGTCACTTAAATCTTAGTTTTATGTGATCTAAATCCCAAAACAAACATGACTTTGTGGGCTAAAATATTACAAAAGGTCACACAAACTTCAAATACACATGGCCATTGATGATCAATAGTCACACAAAATACTTATTTCTTCAATTAAACAACATATAAGTCACACTTAGTTACCACTTTATGGTCACTTTAATGCTTAGATGTAGTGACTAACATACCCAAAATCAAAAAGCTTGTGGGCTAAATATTATAAAAGGTCACACAAATCATCAAATTCATGTGGCCATTTTGTGATCAATAGTCACACAAAATTAGACATCTCGTCACTTAAAACACTATATGTGTCACACTTTATTACACTTTTGGATCCTTTAGCTTGGTTGTATGTACTAATACAAAAAAAACAATATATTCATAACAAGAAAATAAAAAAGGATGTTACATCCCAGCAAGAATCGAACTCGTGACCTTCCTTACAGAAGTCAAGCAGGTTACCATCTTGCCAGAGCAACCTATTCGTTAATGTATGCATTTTTGTTTTAATATAGAAGTTTAAGCTTCATTGTATTTGCTATAGCTAAAAAAATCTTATAAAAAAGGATGTTACATCCAGCAAGAATCGAACAGCGACCTCCCTTACGAAGTCAATCGGTTTACCTCTTGCCAGAGTATCCTATTCGTTAATGTTAATGCATCTGTTTATTATAGAAATTAAGGCTTTCATTGTTTGTTGCTAATAGCTTAAAGAGTGCTTATAGAAACTACTTATTAAACCGTGGCTTTTTCTCCCTCTGCTTATGCAAATATTGCAAGAGGCTTTTATTCTTTTGCCAATAATACACAACCAACAATAACATCACAACCAAACAACAATACATCAAATTTCATATTGGTTTTAAAAATACATGATTTTCACCATAACATAAGTCACCATAAAGTTATATTTTAAACAAAAAACAAAACAAAAGCAACTTTAAAACATGTTTATAACATATCATGACTTCCACATGACACATATTTACCCCTTTGCCTTATCTGCACAAGTTTTTGATTTCCTGGCTCTTATTTTCTTTTCAATTTCATCCTATGTAGTAACACTTGCAAGTCCCAACACACATCCTGTGACTAGTACAAGGCTATACATGTTTGGATTGTGCTTCTTGCAAACTGGCACATATAATACCTTTAGACATTGCAGAGTTAGAGTCATCATGTAATCCTTGCCTGTGATTCCCTTGTCTGTGGTTTCCATGTTTGTGCTTTCATTTCTCTGCTGAAAGTATTACATTCTAATATTCCTCAATTGTGTCACATCCATAGCATCTAGCAATCCTTTGTGTTGATGGCCCATAAAATACTGGAGCACTACATTTTTTGCTGCCCATCTCTTGTCATCTAGCAATCTGTGCTATATTCAATTATTTCTGCAAAAGCAAATAATATAAGCAAATAATATGCTAACCAAAACACACATTTGTCACAATCAAAATAAGCAGATAACACAATATAGAAGATAACATCAACTTCATTAACCAAATAACAAACCATTCTAACATAATATATCATTTACAGCATATTGTTTTATAGTAGATTAACATCTATAACTTGAATTAGGTATGATTATTTGATCTTGTTATGGTTTGTAGGGCTACCATTACATAAGGACAAAAAACAAACAATCATAAAGTAGATTAACACCACTATCCACTTCTAAGCGTCCTCTTCTCTATCTTCTCTTAGCAAAAGTTACACAAGTCATGTAACTCCACTCCAAAGTCTTAGCCTTTAATAACATCCTTGGTTTAGCTATTTGCACAGCCCTAGTACACAATTTAGTTATTGGTACCGGGCTTTATGACAATAGTGTTTTATGTGATGCTTGTAGCTTAGCCTGAGACCCACAATGCTTCCTACTTTACCTTAGAAATGCTCAGATGCTGTGCTTTAGCCATCATACATGCTTTAGCCTTTCAATGTCTTCTTCCAAGAAGTTTTTACATCACACTCATTACATCCGATTTTAACCCCAAAACCTCCTTGTCCTTGTACTCATCTGACAAATAGTGGTACCAATTGAGCAAACTCTTAGGTGGTTCTAGAGAGTCATAATCTATCTCCTCGGAAGTGCTAATTTGAGAAGTGGCTTAAAAAGTCCTGATGTTTGATGTCTGAGCTACTATCTAAATTCACACAATGTATTCATGCAAGTTAACACAAAGTCTGAGCTTATGCATACTTACGGAAGTCTTTTCAATTAAAGCTCTAACTAATGTTGACAGCAAAATGGTGTGTGGGTATGGCCTGAGGAATCGGTTGCTACCTATCCTAATATCCTTAGCAAGATCAAAATTAGTTATTTGGTTTTCATAATGAATTCCCAAACACTCCTTCATAATGTGGCTAATGCATATGGGTCCAATTTTTTAATCTAAACACCCCTAAACAGCTAAATATATGTTTAAAATATCAAGGGGATTCAAAGAAAGGTTTTCATTCTAAGAAACATGAGGCAGATAATGCAACACAACAACACATATGAGCAGTTAAGCTTGAAAAAAAACATATAATGGACACACATTAGCAGAGAAGCTAAAAAATAAGCAAAAAAGGAAATAAGGAAAAAAAAGAAGATAATAAAGTTACCGTTCTGATTTGCCATGTTTGAAATTAGGGTTTATGAAAAAGTGTTAGGGATTACTGTAGCTGAACGATTTTGGTGGGTGAAATGAATTAATGTGTGTTATGAATGGGTGGAAGAGTTTAAGGGGGTAGAGGGATAGTTAGGCGGTGGTGGGTGGAATGAATTAATGTGTGTTATCATTAATTAATGTATCAGTTCAGTTCTTAGCTTAGCAGTTTTAACTTACCTTAGCAGTATTAGGTTTAACCTAGCAGTATGAACTAGTTTAACCAGTTCTAAACATCATAACTGTCATTCAGATTATCCAGCAAAACTTTCATACAATACTTATCATAACCTTAATTCAAAGACAGAAATTAAACATTATTAAGACTAAACAACACCTGAACTTTAATAAACATCATAACTTTCATTAATTAGGATTATCCATCAAAACTTCCATACATCCTTCATACTTATTCACAGACACAAACTGAACATTATTAACACTAAACAACCATTACAGCTGACATGCCTGGCAGCACTAACTATTGCCTGGCAGTACTAAATGAGTTCAGCAGTACACACATATAAACCAAACAGGATGTAAAAAATTAATAGATAAAATGAAATCATTCACAAGAGTATTTGCATGACAACTTGAGCATGACATGGTTCACTTGGATTTTCGTATCACAACACCTCCACAGTCCTTTCGATAGTAGTCATCTCGTGATTCATTAGCCAAGTCACGTCGATCTACAAGAGGCAATACGTTATCATTGCGATGGTGAATGACGGTACTAAATTCCTCATCGACTTCGTCATACGTATCTTTGTAATTCTTGGGAGGTGTCTTAAAGACAATAGACAATTTTTTATCTACCGGGTCTTTCACATAAAACACTTGTAGTGCTTGTGAGGCTAATACGAACGGATCAACCTTGTGGCCTAAATTATTCAGGTCGACCAATGTATACCCAAGTTTATCGCGTTTCACACCACCAGATTTGTGATTAACCCAATCACATTTGAAAAGAGGAATTTGCCTGAAACGGTAATCTAGTACCCATATCTCTTGTAAAACACCATAATAGTATGCTTGTCTTGTGGTTGCAACTTCTTTAGATATGTGCAGATCGATTGCCTCAACACTAACCCCACTGTTCTGGTAAACTTTGCCATCATGACATTTCGTACGAAAGGTATACCCATTGATGTTATATGCATCGTATTTCACTACGGTGGCGCGTGGTCCATATGATATCCACCTTACAGTTTCTGATACACTTTCTTTGTCGATCGCTAACTCTCTCTCCACCTGAATTTCATTACACGTATATATTAGCTTCAAATTTAAGGAACAACAAACAAACAATTATAAATAACATACGATTAATTACCTCTTCGCGTAACCACTTAGCAAAAGATTTACTGTGCTCATTCTCCAGAAATGCTATTCGTTTACCCGGGTTTTCTGTTTTCAAAACTTGCTTGTGTCGCCTGAAACAATGTCTTTGATTATTATATTTGATAGAACATTTTAAGTAACGAAATAGACATGTGTTAGTAATACTTACTCGATATACGGTACAATTTCATCTGTATTCTGTATTACATACAAATGTGCTTTCTGAAAGAGTTCCGCAGAAACTTCACTTGATTTGCCGGCCGACAATGGCTTTCCTTCCTCATTTTCATAAGTTTCATGTTTATCAGGTGGGATACCAATAGTTTCCATGGATTTATGATATTCGCTAAAAAACTCTATTGTTTCTTCCGCAATAGTCTCCTCAGCAATGCATCCCTCTGGTTTATTTCTGTTTCGCACGTGTCCTTTAATAACCTTCATACATCTTTCGAAGGGATACATCCACCGAAAGCATATGGGACCACATAATTTTACCTCCCTAGTTAGGTGCACAGTCAAATGTATCATAATATCAAAAAATGATGGAGGAAAGAACTTCTCGAGTAGGCACAGTGTCACTACCAGTTCTGCTTGCATCTTATCTAGTTCTTGCAATATGATTTCTTTGCTACATATCGATTTAAAGAAAAAGCAAAACCTGATAATAGCATATCGTGTGGGTGGGTGCATGATTGAACGTATTGCAATGGGCAAAAACTCTTGCATTAGCATGTGATAGTCATGCGATTTAAGGCCAATGAGCTTCCTATCCTTTAGGTTGACCAAACTAGAGAAATTTGAACAATATCCTTCTGGTACCTTGATGTTGTGTAACATTTCACAAAAGATGTCTTTTTCAGCATTCGTTAATGTGTAACCTGCTGGAGGTAGTGTTGTTTTGTCTTCATCTTGCATAGCAAACAACTCTGGTTTTACCCCCAACTCAGCCAGATCCAATCGAGTATTCAATCCATCTTTCGTTTTTCCTAGAACATGTAGCAGAGTTTCGACTATACTCTCAGTAACATTCTTTTCTACATGTATAAAATCAATACAATGTGGAACAAGATTATGCCTCCAATACCTAAGTTTTCGATACCAAATGTTGAATTTCTTCTAATACATAACGTTTTGTCCGTTTACTTGGCTTGAACTACCCTCTTCTTCTGTTGTGTTTCTTTTCTGCTTTTGAATCTTACCACCTCTGCCTCTCTTATCTTCTTGGTTTTCTAATGCATTATTGTTTGTTCGTTTTCCTTTTCCCCACTTATTTTCAATATGTTTTACCTCGTTGTATATTTGTTCCCCGGTCATTGGAATTAGAGCGTGGAGAAATTCTTGTTGTCCATTAAATGCCTTCTTTTGCTATCTGGACGGATGGTTATATGGTAGATATCGTCTGTGACCAACATAACTTTTCTTGGATGAGGCAGAAATTCTAACACAGTTTGTATCTTTCCCACATACTACACAACCTTTAAATCCACTGTACGGGCAACCATATAATATACCAAGTGCAGAGTAATCATTTATTGTCCATAACATAACGGCACATAGATTAAAGTTATCTTTTGTGGAAGCATCATACGTATCAACCCTTGTCTCGAATAAGGTATGTAGATCATCAACCAACGGTTCTAAAAAAATATCGATATCATTTCCCGGGTATCCTGATATTAATATCGAAAGGTTGATAAACTTTCTTTTCATACACAACCATGGAGGAAGGTTTTATATGACAGTTAAAACTGGCCATACACTGTGATGCCTGTTTCCCGTGTTGACGTCAACCCCATCAGCCGATATTCCTAGCCGTAGATTTCTTGTATCTTCAGCGATTTCGGGGAATTTCTCATCTATGGTACGCCATGCCTGTGAATCTGCGGGGTGACGTAACACACCATCTGTTATCCTCCGTGTCGCGTGCCATCTTAAATCTTCTGAAATACTTTCTATCTTAAATAGTCGTTGCAGTCTTGGTATGATTGGAAAGTACCACATTACCTTTGCTGGAATGTTTTCGTACACTTTCTTTGTCTTATTATCCACCTTCCATCTTGATGTCCCACAAGTTCGACACGCAGTCAGATCCTTGTCATTCTTCCAGTAAAGAAGGCAGTTGTTGATACATACATGTATCTTTTTGTATCCTGATCCCATCAATCTCATAACTTTTTTGGCTTGATAAGTTTTTTCCACCATTTCGTTACCAGCAGGTAGCATCTTTTTTATCAAGCCTAGTAATTCAGTGAAGAACTTATCAGAAGCTCCGTATTTACCCTTCAAGTTGAGTAGTTTAACTATTGCGGACAACTTTGTGAAGTCAGGACATCCTTCGTAAAGAGGCTTCTCTGCGTCTAATAATAGTTCTTGAAACTTGACAAGGTCATCCACATCAAAATTATCTTTTGTAGCATTAACCATTTCTACTGTTGCTGGGCCATCTGTTGGAATATAAGCAAAATCCATGTCGTCAACAAACTCTGTTGTAGCATTAACAGGTTTTGGGGCACTTATTGATGGCTCATCCTCTTCTCCATGTTTAGTCCACTTTGTGTAGCTTATATCAATCCCATGTCTGTATAAATGGTACTGCACTTCCTCCACTTTATGCTCTATGTGGTTTAAACATTTGGTACACGGACATGGAATGTAAATATGTTTTTTATTAACTCGTGGGTCGATGTTCCCCGTCTTCTGCAAGTTGTGTACTGCATAATCAGTAAACGCTGCTACTCCATCAACATAAGATTTGCTGATCCTATTAGTTTCCATCCAAGACTTGTCCATGTTTATAAATGTGTCCCTGCAGGTCACCCCATCGTTAGTTTAAAGGTCCGGTGAACAAAAACCAATATAAACTCACAATATAAGAACAGATTCTGGTAACTTGACATTTATTTTTTCAATTAAGATAGTTGGTTGAGGCCAATTTATAGCTTTTTCAACCACCCATTCCCCTTGTAAATATCACCCATCCAGGAACCCTAATTCATTTAGTCCCAATTCTGGTTCCATGTTCATGTGGTAATAGGCTTAACAGGGCTACTTATATATTTTAACCAATTAACTAGCTAATTTTACCAAGAAATATGACATAATTTACAAGAAGAAATCTCAAAACAAATGTTCAATTACAGCATAATCAAGACATTTTCAATTACAGAATCATAAACACGGTTTTTTTAGAACGATGTGTACAAAAGGAACATAATACTTACTAGTGGTGACGGGAGTGGTGGGTCTATGACGGGAGAGTGACAGCGATCGACGAGAGAGTGACGTGATGAGAGCTGTGGTGGTGACAGGATTTGTGGTGAGATGAGAGGGAGTTGTGGCGGGTGACAGGAGGAGTTGTTTCTGGGGGAATATGATTCATGAAATTTTTGGGGGAATACATTATCACGAATTTTACGAAATATTTCACGAAAATATCAGAGGGAAAATACCTTTAGCCACGATAATATAGAAAAGGTTGCAAAAATCGTGAATCGATAGACGGGCGGTCGACCTCCCGGTATCTTTTGTAATCATTCTAGGCGGGATTAATCGGGAAAATACTTTTAGCCACGATAATAGTTGTGAATAAAAGTTTTTTTAATTGTTTACCACAAAATTTAACGTAATAGTAGCAAAGGTTGAAAAAATCATGAATCGATAGTCGGGCGATCGACCTGCCTGTAGCTTGTAATCGTTCTAAGCGAGATTAATCGGTGAGTATCGGTCGACCTCCCTGTTACGACACATCCATGACTGGTGACAATGGTTAATTAACATGGTTGTAGTGGCTTATATTATAATAGAACCCATGCATGACCGGTGATTATGGCTAATTCATATGGGTCTATCATGGGTCATGTGCATTAGGATATCATTGGTCACATTCAGTATTTGACATCATATGGGTCATATACATTGGGTTGTAATTGCTTAGAGTGTCATGTACGACACATCCATGACTAGTGACAATAGGTAATTAACATGGGTCATGTGCATTTGGTTGTAGTGGCTTATATTGTAATGGAACCCATGAATAACCGGTGATTATGGCTAATTCATATGGGTCATAGGTCATGTGCATTAGGATATCAGTAGTCACATTCATTAATGGGTATTTAACATCAATAGGGTCATGTGCATTGGGTTGTAGTGGCTTATATTGTAATGGAACCCATGCACGACCGATGATTATGGCTAATTTTTCATATGGGTCGATCATGGGTCATGTGCATTAGGATATCACTGGTCACATTCATTAATGGGTATTTGACATCATATGGGTTATATGCATTGGGTTGTAGTTGCGCTTAGAGTGTCATGTTATGACACATCTATGACTGGTGACAATTGGTAATTAACATGGGTTATGGGTCATGTGAATTGGGTTGTAGTAGCTTATATTGTAATGGAACCCATGCATGACCGGTGATTATGGCTAATTCATATGGGTCATGGGTCATTAAGATATCACTAGTCACATTCATTAATGGGTATTTGACATCAATAGGGTCATATGCATTGGGTTGTAGTTGCGCTTAGAGTGTCATGTTACGACACATCCATGACTGGTGACAATTGGTAATTAACATGGGTCATGTGCGTTGGGTTGTAGTGGCTTATATTGTAATGGAACCCATGCACGACCGGTGATTATGGCTCATAATTCATATGGGTCGATCATGGGTCATGTGCATTAGGATATCTGTTGAAACCTAATTGTAGGCTTCATAGATCATTTTGCCCATCTAGGATATCATAACATTGATCACGCAGCGGAATAACAAATGAGAACAACAATGTTATGAACAAGGTTTTTATTCATAAACTATATACTATTCGACTTTAATCAGTCGACTATGAACTATTCGACTTTAATCAGTCGACTATGAACTATTACATAAACTAATAAGCTAACTATTAGACTCTCATTGGAGAGATCTAACTATGATGGATGATAAAACTATTCACCCTACCTCTCTTTATATACTAGAGAGGCTAGGGTTTACAAGAAAACCTAGCTTTGATATGAAGCTAACTTAATATTGCACATTAAGTCCTTGTTGTTTCATCTTTCTTCTTTTCTTCATATGTGGTTTTGTAATCATCAAATCTCAAATCCCAACAATCTTCCCCTATTTGATATTACAAAACAATCTTCATGTATGAAACAATCTTCAAAGCTTCCCCTTGAAATAAGATCTTCTTGTACATGTCACCACTTTAAAATAAGCTGCAAACCATATAGTCTTCTTCCCCTTTTTGTAATCATTAAATAGGGGTCATCTGTAGATAAGCAACTTGTGAACACTTCCCCTTAAGTGGTACATGTAGATGGTTAAACATGTTAACAATAAGCTTCCCCTGAAAGTATGCTAACCATCTCTTGAATCTCGAACTCAGTAGGCTCCAAGTGGTAATTATTGATGAAGAAAAATGAGTATAACCCATATGTTGAAGAAGTAGAATTTCCCAAACTTGTGTCTTATGTCTTGCACTATTCACGTGACGTCAAACTTATACCAAGACCAAACTATAAGTAGATCACAATCTCTTGACAAAATCCTCATTTATCCTATAAAATGAGACACTGGGCATAACAACGTAACTCCTTAAAGTGATAGCAAATATACGTAGTAAGCATCATAAGGTAGATCGTACACCTTTGCTAGATTCATCAAGTTTTCGTCACCAATAATTAAGCACGAACAAGTTATCTAAAAAGTCATAGCCTGCAAAACTATACTTTAAGATATGATAAGATACGCACCTGTGAAACCCATCTACAACATCAAATAAGCAATAACCAATTATCTTAATAATAATCCCCAAAAATGAGCCATAATTTCATCATTGTCCGAGATCTAAACGCATCCGTGTTGTCCCATATCGGACAAAGCTAGCAGAATTAACCATAAGCCCAGCAGACTTAACCAAGTAATGCTAGCAGAATTAATCCCGTATACAACCAGAATTAATAATTTATGACCAGTATTAACCTCCTATACTTGTATACGAAAATCCAAAGATCCAACCCAAGTATGATGAAGTCCATAAATTCATATCCCTTTTAATGATCATCTTGATATATTGAATAACAACGTGAGGTTGATCATCTATTAAGAACTTCTGCTGGTCGTTAGCATGTGAATCCAAACACGACATCATACCCAAGATCAGTATGATATATATTTTTGAAAAGCATCAGATCCATCACGAATGCAGAACAGTGGCTATAATGAAAACCTAATAAAAAGTCTATCAAGACAATACGATCCACCAATAAACATGCTACTAGGGTTCATCATCACCCCCTTGGGTAACTCACCAAGACTAGTAACACCAAAAACCTTTAAAAATATGCACGACCAAAAAATATAAGATCCAAAGATCGATGTATTAAAAGATATCAAGGATGTGTAACCTGGAACATGTAAACCACACTTTCTGTTTTGAATTTAGGGTTTGTAATAAACCCTAGAATCACCGTATGCATCTTTTACAGAAAACCAGAAAATCAACACGAACACCTTCTCTTCTTCGAACCAAAACCTTGTATAAACCCTAGATATCAAGAGCCACCCGCTCTGATACCACTTGTGAGTCCCAAACTGAACAGATCTTTGCAACCTGCTAAGGGTGATAGCCAACTTGTATAAATACAGATTGACTATAGAGAAACACTGACTATGAATACTTATTGTATATGCGGAATCTACACAATAGTATTAAAAAGAACCATGAAAATCTAAACTTTGATTTCTATTCATCTGTTAAAGTGATTACAGATTACTAACTAGGAGATATGATTGTATGAGATGTATATTGAAATGATATCTCTAACTATGCCATGAGGGTTCCTTTTATAGACCAAGGATAAACCCTAACAGACTTACAAAATGTATAAAAGATAATACATATCTTTTCCTATAATATCTCATACATATCTCTTAAACGGTACTAACTATTTTCTACTAACGGTACTAACTAACTGATCAGTACTTAACACTTTGTACTGTCAGTACTAACTATAACTATCGGTACTAAGTATTATTACTAACGGTACTAAGTCAGGAATGAATAATTCCCAACAATCCTCCCCTAAACATGACTGTTGAACTCTTTTAACTTCATGTTAACACATCTTGATCTTGAGTATATGCCTTTATTTCTATGCTTGCATCACTTAGTTGTTCTCTTTGTGCATCATATAGTTTTCTGAGTTTAGCATAAGACTCTTTACACTTATTTGAACATGAATTTACCTCTGTGTCTGAGCCTAAGCTGTTGCAAGCCATCAAAGCATAATCTTCTTCTTCTTCTGAGTGACTGGTCCAATCTACACCTTCTCCATCAATAGTCACCAATGCTTTAGAGTCCTCCTGCTTACCAGATCTTCTTCCATCTTTATTGCTAGAGTTCCAAGCATCTCTCCTCCTACTATCTTGATTTCCCTTGGTTCTACACTCTCTAGCAAAATGGCCTGTCTTGTGGCAATTGTAGCACTCGACTTTGGTTTTATCAAAACCAATTGGTTCTTTTGCATCAAATTGTAGCTTTCTACCAGTCTTTTTGTAGAAAATTTTCATTCTCATTGAAATCATGGCCACCTGCCATTTCAAGTCCATTTCTTCTAAGTCAAATTCATCAAGCTGTTCCAAGTCCTCGTGATCCAATTGAGGGCAACTGGATTGATTATCAAGTAAGGAGTATGATGAAGTTTATTCATACTGTGAGTTTTGATCAGTAGGATTAGAAATACTATAAGCGTTACTAACATCATTAGTACTGCTGGTGTTCTCAAAAACAAATGCCACATTTTGCGTGCTAGAGGATGATGCAGTTGAGCCTTTTACATCATTCTCAAAGACTCTTAGATTATTATACAGATCATCAAAGCTGAGACTGTCTACTCCTGGTTTGGTCCTCATGATTAAGGAAACTTGAGACCAGGCAGAAGGTAGAGATCTAAGGAATTTCTGATTTGCATCCTCATTAGATACACCTGCTCTATGAATCTCTAATTGACTCAGAAGACTTTGGAACCTGTCATAGCCTTTATGTAGCCCTTCTGAGTTTGATACAGAGAATCATTGAAACTGTTGCTTTAAGATATACTTATGCATCTTCTTTGATTCGTCATTTCCACCAAATCTGGATTTGATGGCATCCCACATCTCTTTTGCATCAGTCATCTTATGAAATTTAG
The DNA here is from genome assembly GCA_026074375.1 of Tanacetum coccineum. Classification (NCBI taxonomy): domain Eukaryota; kingdom Viridiplantae; phylum Streptophyta; class Magnoliopsida; order Asterales; family Asteraceae; genus Tanacetum; species Tanacetum coccineum. The sequence continues at coordinate 33,734 of BQNB010050517.1, forward strand.
CGAGTTGATCTTCTGGTAAAGCCATAAGCAAAGTGGACCTAGCTTTTCTTTCTATTTCTCTGGCTAGGATCTCTTCTGTTGTCCTTGTAGGTAGAACCTTGATTTAACCTTGTGTATCTGTAGTGATTGATACAGGACATTCCCATTTTGTATAACTTCCCAGATTAGATAGTCTGTATGGGCCAAATAATGTTCCATTTTCATGACCCATATATCGTATTCTCCCTTTTTGAGAATAAGAAGTTTGATGGTTGAGACAGTATGAGGAGTTTGTTGTGTTGGTGTTTGTGATGATGATGGTGGTGGTGGTGGTGGTGGAGGTATTTCATCTTGTGAAACAGACATGATTAGTTTTGTACGATATCGATTTATAACTGGTTTTTGTTCTTCTTACTCAGAGTTTCTCACAGGCTCTGATACCACTTGTTGAAACCTAATTGTAGGCTTCATAGATCGTTTTGCCCATCTAGGATATCATAACATTGATCACGCAGCGGAATTACAAATGAGAACAACAATCTTATGAACAAGGTTTTTATTCATAAACTATATACTATTCGACTTTAATCAGTCGACTATGAACTATCCAACTTTAATCAGTCGACTATGAACTATTACATAAACTAATAAGCTAACTATTAGACTCTCATTAAAGAGATCTAACTATGATGGATGATAAAACTATTCACCCTAATACCCTTTATATAGAGGGATATTAAGACTTACAAAGGAAGCTAATTAATTATATTAGGAAGCTAATTAAAACTAATTAAAACCTTCCTTTATCTTTGATATTCTTTGACTTTTCAATGCCTATCTTCATGGAAATCTTCCAGCTTTTAATTCTTCCATATGTAAAATACCAACGTGTTATATTAACCCCTTGTTGTTTCATTCGTCTTCATTAATGCATATGTAATTTTGTAATCATCAAATATGAGATCCCAACAATATCACTGGTGTAACACCCCCAAAATTGGGTCGCAGCGGAAATATGTTCGGGAGCGTTACTTCATAATACAATAGCACAAGATACAAGAGAACGACCTCTAAATGTGTCGTTTGCAGCATGCAAGCACCTACAAGAGGAAGACAGATCACTCTAAAATGTTTGCGCGATCTGCGACATCACAAGTGCCGTGTATCACTTTGTCTCTGAACATCACAAAATACAATCATCTTATCTTGTGGCCCAACTACAAACTTCCATCATGCCGTCCGCCCTATGAACCCAATAACTTGAATGATCACTAGAGGATTCTCCCTCACATCAAATAATCGCAGCAGGAGCGTAATCACCTGAGAAAGGAACATGCTTAAAAAAGTGACAACATTAAAGTTGGTGGAGTTCATAGGGAGTTTGCTAAGTATAATGTAAAATGTGGAATCCCAAAGATTTAAGCAATATGAATGTTTATATAAGTTGGTGCATTCCTACGGTAATGAGTTCGCCAAAACGGTGTAAGAGTAAATGTAGTCAACCAAAGGAGTATTGTATTGTGGAGATGGGAGTTGCTGTTGCGGACCGGCTAATATATTGAAAATGATGTGGCCGAGAATGTAGAATGGTTTCGAATAAAGTAGTAGGAGGGGGACAGTGAAGATCTGTTGATTCCACAGACTGTAGTAGATTGATGCTTGATGGGGGGCTAAGATCTCGGAAAAATCCATGATGTCATCCTACAATGCACATTCTTATTGATTCTACCTGTATTTGCGACTTAAGTGCTCATGAATCACTGAAGCTCAGACATATATGTATGCAATTTTAAAGCACTAAAAAGTGCCCGTGTAGATGTTCAAACCCGTAACATCCAAATTGTTCCGACATGTATGCCTTCGTTGTTTTAGTACTGTCGAAACTAGTAAGAGCTACTCACCCGAACAAGGATGTCAATCCCAAATAGATCTATTTATATACTCCTGCTCCCTCAACCGGTCCTCCCCGGTCAAAAATTGACAGTTCATGATAAATTGGGCAATGGTGGTTATGGTTACTCTAGGCACAATGTAAACAGGAGATGATAACCGAAAACACTTGATCCCAATAAAAATTAACTGTTTATTCGTAAATATCTTTGTAGTACTTAAATCCATAAGTAGAAAGGATTGTGATCAAAAACAAGCAGTTGAGTATCAAAGATATGTAAACAATTTTTGTTAAACATATATGCAAATGATGTTATGTTCAAAGTAAAAAACCAAGTTTGTAATCAACCATGAAAATTGTTTGTAATGAATTGCAAAATCAAGTATGTAGGATAGTAAAATGGTTTAAAAGATATTGTAAACGAATAGTAACAAGTTGTAATGAGCATGTATCTCCCCTACGGATTTGTAAAGTAAATGTAAAGCAAGTGAAAGAGGGGCTATAAACTCACATCGATGAGGAAGAACGATTGGCGGGAATGCGCATATAATATGCACAACACGAACGGAAGACGAAACGGCTCGATCAAGAAGTTGCGACTAATCTTAACAGCTAAGTCCCACTAGCCTAGGATGATGCGTTTGGGTTTTTTATCCGAATGAATTGATATATGTCAACGCGACACTTGGAGTAAAAGAATAGATTATAAGGTTGTAATAGTTTGGTGGTTGGTTAAATAAATAAATCAAAAAGTAAACGTAAGGTGTGTAATACATTCCGTATGTATTACATAATGAAAAATAACCGAGTATATAATTCATACCGTGAATTATATAACAAGATACACAACCCAAAGAATAACTCGAAGCTAAATATAATACGCGTCCATGTGTTACCTCTAAAAGGTGACAATTAAAATAAAATGGTTGAATTATATAATACTTTCCAAGTATTACATAAGAAAGATGATAAAAATAAATGAAACTAAATAATTCGACACACGCCCGGATATCCCCAAATGATTTAGTAGAACGTCTCTTTATAAAAATAAACGCACGTTTAAAGTTGCGGGTTAGATAACTGAAATCTCAAAAATTATAGCTTACATTTGATTATAGGTCCTTCGCGATCTAATAATTCTTAAGGCATTTATTCGTCCTATTTAGGAAAATAAGTAAAGTAAGATTTGTAAAAGTTTACTAAGTGTAGCGATTTATAAAAATCCTGTCATGACCTGATCGTTCATGTAACGTTTTCCATATTAACAAAAGTTAATAATTTTCCCTCCAATTGAATCAATCCATGTTGCAAACCCAAACACATCTTTTAGCAGTTATTATAAACACAAAAACGGAAATAATAAATAAAATATTTATTTAACCAATTCCACATTTAGGTCCGGTTTAATGTATATATTTATATATGAAATCTTTTAATTTGTATTATCCATTTATATAAACCAAACGCACCCCTTGCTGTCCAAACAGTCCATACGGCTGTTAAACCACAACCAAACGCCCCTTGTGGGCTGTCACAAACCAAACGCACCCTAACCGGTGCCAACCCACAAACAAACACCCCCTTGGCTGTTTCGCAGCCAATCCCAACGCCCCTTATGCTTTTCAATCAAAACCAAACGCACTCTATGGCGCAATCTGTTAAGCCAAACACACCCAAGGCTGTTTTCCCGCCAAACCAAACACGCCCTTGCTGTGAACCTGCCAACCGAACGCACCCCTCGTGCATTGAAACTACACAGCCAAACGCTCTCTTAAAGCCAAACCCTATCCAAACGCACCCTTATTCGTGTACCCCAAATCCATACGCACACTCCTGCTGCTATACTACCGAACCAAACCAAACAGCCCGTTGTTGAACGCACCCTTGCTCGGGTTTACATAAACCAAACGTACCCTGGTTAGCTGCTATGAAACCACACGCACCCTTTCGGTATATAACCATACGCACCCTTGTGCCGTTTGGCAGCCAACCAAACACCCCCTTTTGTTACAAACCAACCCAACACCCTTGGCTGACCCGGACAGCCAAACGCACCTGCTGCATTGGCTGCCATAAACCCATGACAAACCAAACACACCCTCCGGTGTTATAAGAACCAAAACACACCCCCTTGCTGCGGCTGTCGACAACAAACGCACCCTCCGGGTGCTATACACCCGACCCGACGCACCCTCTCGGGGTTGTCACCACAAACCAACGCACCCTCGGTGCTAGTAAATGATGATGATGATGATGAAGATGGTGTATGATATAACACCTCGTATTTTAGGTCATTGTATGACATTATGAAATTCATAATTTATTTTTAGGGTTTTACGCGTTTGCT